>CAMKVN010003153.1:0-11256 GCA_946474995.1 Funneliformis geosporum
GTTGATAAGAAAAATCTTTCGTTTTTTTTTTTAGTTGTTTTGGAAGTTTGTGCATGTGAAAAATTTGAATAACTGATCTTATCAATTTTTTTTAAACAATATACACATTTAAAAGGTAAAATCATAGTTTAATCTATTTTGGAAATTATTGATTTTTACGCCAAACTGATCAGGGTATTGGATTATTCTGGATTGAAAATCATGTTGATTAACCCAATTCTATCAGTTTCGGTTTTACACATATGATCTCCTCATCTCATACATTGAAATGATAAGAAATTTTTCTCAGCATTGTTGAAAATCTTCCCATCAAAAATTTTTTTTGATCAAAAAAAAATTTGTGCGTTATTTTTGGGGTACCCATCATCGTGATTCTCGAATTAAAAATTTATATAAATAATATCACAAAATTTATACTTTTCACACTATTCTTCGTCAAAAAAAAAAAATAAAATAAAAAACAATTTATTTCTTTACAAAATGACCGTTTCGAAAACCACTAAAACTTCAAAAAAGGTTACCAAATCACCTCGTAAACAACAAACGCCTAACACAACATCAAAAGAAACATATCGAAAAGTGGTGCCAGTTGAACATGTCCTATTAAGACCCGACTCATATGTCGGCTCTATCGACTCGGTAAATGAAGATATGTGGATAATTGATGAATTGGAAAAGTTTGTTTCCAGGTAATTTTTTTTTTGAAGTTTATAAAAGTTTTTCAAACACGTCATATCTCATGTACCTTTCTTCTCACAGAGAAATTACCTACGTACCTGCATTATATAAAATAGTGGATGAAATTTTTGTAAATGCTGTTGACAATAAGGTATGCATATTGGGAAA
Source organism: Funneliformis geosporum (assembly GCA_946474995.1). NCBI lineage: Eukaryota > Fungi > Glomeromycota > Glomeromycetes > Glomerales > Glomeraceae > Funneliformis > Funneliformis geosporum. Next base: position 847 of record CAMKVN010003153.1, read on the forward strand.
CGTTCTGTTAGTTACTTTTGTCGTTAAGTTTTGTGTTGATTATTTAAAATTTTTATTTAATCTTCAGGTTCGAGACCAAAAAATGAACGTTATTAAAGTTAATATTGACAAAGAAGAAGGCCAAATTTCCGTCTTTAATAACGGAAAAGGAATCCCTATTGAAATTCACGAAGTTGAAGATGTCTACATACCTCAACTTATTTTTTCTCAGCTTTTTACATCTTCACATTTTAATGATAATTTAAAGAAAGTTTCCGGGGGTCGTAATGGTTTAGGTGCTAAATTAACGAACATATATAGTACGGAGTTCATTTTGGAAACATCTTCAAATGGCAAAATATATCGCCAAACTTTCAGGAACAACAGTAATGAAATCGAAGAACCAATTATCAACAATCACCCGTTGTATAAAAAAAAGGGGGGGATGGATTCAAAAAACGATTACACTCTGGTTAAATTTAAACCAGATTTTCAAAAGTTCAAAATGAGTCGGTTTGATGATGACATAATTGGCCTCATAAAAAAACGTGTATACGACTTGGCGGGGAGTGTTGGGAATGTTAATGTGTTCTTGAATGATGAACAGATAGACATCAATAATTTTAAAGAATACATACAATCGTATGTGATTGATCGCGAAGACTTAATATCTTCATTAATATATGAAAAGTGTGGTGAACGATGGGAAATTGGAGTCCTTCCCTCTCCTGATTCTCAATTCCATCATGTAAGTTTTTTCTTCTTCTTCTTTTAATACTTGATCTTGCATGAAATGTTTTTTAACATCATTCGTATACTTTTCATTCAAAAATAATAGACAAGCTTCGTTAACAAAATATGTACTACGAAAGGAGGTACCCACGTTAACTACATCGCAGATAAACTTGTTGAAAGAATCATGACATCGGTCAAAATCAAGAAGAAGGATGCAAAAATTAAAAAGAATCAAATCAAAAATCATATGTGGATATTCATCAACTGTTTGATTGAAAACCCATCCTTCGATTCCCAGACGAAAGAAAATCTTACATTAAAAGCCACATCATTTGGATCTACGTGTGATCCAAGTGACGCTTTCTTTAATAAACGTAAGTAATTGTACTATATCACATATTACTTTGTTTTTATGCTTGCAAAAAAAAAATATTTTTTTTTAAATGTGACCCTTTGATTTTTCTCCTATTTATTAGTTCTCAAATGTGGTATCGTTGATCACATTCTGGATGATGTTAATGATAAACAAAGTAAAGAATTAAAGAAGACAGATGGAAAGAAGAGTAAAAAGTAAATAAATTGTCGGTGGGGAGGGGAAAATTGATTAAAAAAAAAAATTTTTTTTGTTAATTAGATTCCAATATATTTTTAATAGGATCTCAGGGATCGCAAAATTGGAAGATGCAAACAAGGCTGGTGGAAGAAATGCTCAGGACTGCACTTTAATCCTAACCGAAGGTGACTCTGCAAAAACTTTGGCGGTTGCCGGGCTTTCCGAAGTTGGACGTGATTATTATGGAATTTTCCCACTCCGTGGAAAACTTTTAAATGTTCGTGAATGTACCCACTCTCAGATCATGAATAATACAGAAATTCAACAAATAAAGCAAATCCTTGGACTGAAGCAAGGAAAAGAATATACATCAACAAGTGAATTACGATATGGGCATTTGATGATCATGACGGATCAAGATCACGATGGAAGTCATATAAAAGGATTGATCATCAATTTCTTGGATCATTTCTTTCCCTCCTTGCTAAAAATTCCGGGTTTCTTATGGGAATTTATCACACCAATTGTAAAGGTATGAAACCATTCAATCACGCTAATGCAATAACCTTTTGAGATCCAATAATCATTAAACAATTTTTTTTATTAGTGTACGAAGGGTGATAAAGAAGTATCATTCTTCACTATGCCTGAGTATGAAAATTGGATGGCGAAGACACCTGATGCTAAAAATTGGAAGGTTAAATATTACAAGGTAATTTTCTTTTATAGATATTTTTTTACAAAAAGGGATGTAACTAATATGATAAATACTCCTGTTCCTAGGGTCTTGGCACTTCAAATACCAAAGAAGCTAAACAATATTTTAGAAATTTAAAGCGCCATAAAAAACCTTTTGCACCTATGAAAGAAGGTGAACGAGAGTTGATCGATATGGCCTTTAATAAAAAGAAAGCTGATGATCGCAAGACATGGTTAAGTAATTTTGAAGTATGTATAGAATTTTTTTTCTGTTACCCTGATTCCAGAATGTAAGTAAACCTTTTAACGATAAATTCGCATTCTAAATTTTTATCTTCTTCTAGTTCGGTACCTTCATGAATCATGATGAGCAAGAAGAAATCACGATCACAGATTTCATAAATAGAGAGTTGATCTTGTTCAGTCGAGCCGACAATGAACGTTCGATTCCAAGTGTCCTCGACGGATTAAAGCCGGGACAACGAAAAGTATTGTACACTTGCTTCAAAAAAAATTATAAGAAGGAAATTAAAGTTTCTTCGCTATCCGGGGCTGTTTTAGAACAAGCGGCATATCATCATGGTGATGCGAGCCTTCACGGTACCATTATCGGAATGGCTCAAGATTTCGTAGGTTCAAACAACGTCAATATACTTCATGGCGAGGGACAATTCGGCACAAGGGCTCAGGGGGGCAAGGATGCAGCTAGCGCGCGATATATTAGCGTCACTATCCCCGACATTACACGAAAGATCTTCAACCCACAAGATGATTCCTTATTAACTTATATGAATGATGATGGTCAGTTGGTTGAACCAGAATGGTATTTGCCAATTCTGCCAATGATCCTTGTTAATGGATCCGAGGGAATCGGAACCGGTGAGTTAATTTAACCCCCCGCCATTTTTAGTATCTTACATATCGCATAATATATTGATTCATCTTATAATTATAAGGTTGGAGTTCATCTATCCCAAATTATAATCCTCAAGAAATCGTTGACAATTTAAAACGATTAATCAATAATGAAGAAACGGTGCCGATGCACCCATGGTACCGTGGCTTCCAGGTAACGTTTTGAATGATAAATCCTTTAACAGACATTGAATTCTCTTTATATTAAATTATTTTTCTCATAATTTATAGGGAGATATTGAGGAAATTAGCAATGGCAAATACAAGAATTATGGAAAAATCGGTGTTAATGATGACTTAATCCGAATAACCGAATTACCAATTCGTGTATGGACGCAAAAATATAAAGAACGACTTGAGAAATGTATATCTGGAACATATAAAAAAATGCCATGGATCCTCGTACGTAAATTTTTATGTATTTAATCTGCCTTAGAATTTTTTTAATATTCTATTAAATTATTTTTTTTATAAATAGAATTACAAAGAACAACATACGACAACTACCGTAGATTTTACGGTCAAATTATCGTCAGAAAGTCTAAAAGATTGTTTAGAAGAAGGACTTGAAAACCGATTCATGATGAGCTCGCCCATCGGAACGTTGAACATGGTGTGTTTTGATGGCAAAGGTCGTATTCGAAAATATGATTCACCCGAAGAAATTCTAAAGGAATTTTACAAATACAGGCTCGATTACTATGAAAAGAGGAAGGTTCGTATTTATTTATATTAATTAAAATTATTAATTTAATTGGTATAGAGTAGGATTCTAAATTTATAATTCTCAAAACTTTTTAGGCTCACATGATACATAAACTTGAAATTGAAGTTAGAAAATTTTTGAATCAAGCCAAATTTGTTGAAATGAAGGTTAACAAGACACTTCATTATGAAGGCCTTTCGAAAATTGCGATTATAAAATTATTAGAGTCCAATGGCTTTGATAGAATTACGGATGATGATGATAACGATAAGGATGCAGCTGATAAGGATGCAGATGCTCTTGACATTGATGATCCTCATATTGATTTTCATAAAGATCATGGATATGATTATTTGATGAAATTTCCAGCGTGGAATTTCAGTTCAGAAAACGTAAGTTTTCTCATTGATATAAATAAACTGTTTTATTCTGTGATATATTAATGAAAGTATAACCTTTTTCGTATTAGGAGCAAAAAATCCTAAAGATAAAAGCCGCTAAAGAACGAGAACTTAACGAACTTAGGGATAAAGAACCCCAACAGATGTGGATAGAGGATCTAGATTGTTTTATCGAATCTTGGAATGTAAGTTGTGAATTTATAAATTTTCCATTTTTTTTATTTATTAATGATTTAAAACAATAATAATAATTTTTTAATATTGTTAATACGATTAAATAAATTTCAGGAAATTCTTAAACAGACGCAATTTAAAACAAAGGATGTCCAAATAAAACCTGCTGAAATCACTGAGATCACGCCGCAATCATTATCTAAACCTAAACCCAAGAAAATATCATTACCTACTGAGGAACCACTTGATGGCATGTTAGGAAAGAAACGATCAAAGAAACGATCATTACCCATTGAATCGGTTGACGACATAGTGGGAAAGAAACGATCATTGCCCATTGAATCAGTTGACGACGTGGGAAAAAGGAAAAGAGCATCATTGTCAATTAATAAATCTTTTGACGCTAAAGACCATCACGAAGATATTGAAGAATTAACCTCATTAATTCAAAAAGATAACGAGTACCTTGATAAAAGGAAGAATCGAGGTAAAGGGAAAAACGTTAGGGTGAAAAATAAGGTATTATCTGATGACTATTTCACGCCTGTTGTCGATGACGATGAGTATGTGGAGACTAAGGAAGTCTCAGAGAGACCTAAAAAACGTCCTCGTCGATCAACCGCAAAGTCAATAAATTATGTTGAATTTTTCGATGAAGAAGATACTTAAATATTTTATAGAGGTAAATAAATCATTTAAATCTTCTCTGTAATTATTGAATCTCAAAAAATCACAAAGTATTAATTGTCTGTTTGTTCCAAAAGGTTAAGGTGAAGATTTCACATGGAAGTTACCAATAAAAAAATTTATTTAAAAGCAAACTTTCTATGTAAACATAATGGTGTTCATTTTAATAAAATTTAATAAACAAGATTTTTATAATAATATAAACGTACAAATAATTAAAGATTATTCGTGGTCTTTTTTATAAGAATTGCATAAATTTAATGTTTCCCAGTCCAAAAAAAAACTTCAAAGGTTTAGTATCTGTCCCATGTTTCGATTCGTATTAGATCGACTAAAAAAAATGTCAAGAAAACGCGTCGATCGGGGATATGATCATGTGATCAACTCTTTATTTAATAAATCGAATTTATTATTATAAAACAAAAAAAATTTTTTAACTTTTAAAATCGAAGTCGGTTGGCAATAAACCAAGTCTTACTGGTCTATTGGTTAATTGGTCTAAAGTGGCGTAACTTGCATTTTTATTGGCAAAATTGGCAAATGACCAAGGTCATAGACCTACTAGTAAACGGGAACCGTTGTGGAGTCCGAAGCCCACCCTATAACTCATCCTTGTGACATACTTCTCCTAGTTGTAATTATAATATGATCGGCTATTAAAATCACCTTACTTATCATATGATTTACTACTTAAGGTGATTTTTAATAGCATATACTAATTACCATAAATAGCTAAAAATTAATGCTAAAAAGTTTAACTAATGATCACGAAGAACACAAATTGTAGTATTACATACAAATTTTAATTATTTTAATTTTAATTTTTAATTAATATATAATAAAATTTAGTAAAAAGTAAAATTAATTATTTGTAAAATGACCAAAGTCGTATAATAAAAAGTAAAATAAATTTATCAACATTAAAAATGATCTGATTGTTTTCAGCCCTAAATTGTTTTTTTTAATTTTTGGATTCTTATGTTTAAATTGCTTTATATTAAAAAATAAATAAAATTTCATTAATAAAATATAAATTATCTTATAAATTCATTACTAAATTTGCATCACATAATCAAAATGAATCATACCATTAATCCTAAGATGCTTCAAAAGTGAAATCAAAAAAAAAATGAAAATTTTGCATAATAGGAAGAAAGACTTACATATGAGTGTGATTAAACATGTAAAAAAAGAGCAGTAGAAATGAACGATAATCATAAATTGTAACTTACAAGTATTTATGAAGGAAGACAGCAGAAAAAGTAAGTAGAGATCACTAAACAATGTGATATGTATCTTGCTCATAAAAATGAACGTAAGCGTGCTACTCATTAATCACAACAAAATAGAATCGAACTAAATTGTAATAAATTAGAACAAGAGAATAATAACACAACAACCATTATTAATGAGAAGGATCAGATAATTTTTGCAAGAAAATGAATAATATTCAGTATAATAGTTGTCCTATTTGTAATAAATAAATTCTAATGATAGTTATCATTAAGGGAATATGCTAGCATTACTATATGAAAAAGGAGTCAATAAAAAGGTTTTCAGCACAAAACAACATGAATCTTAGAAATGTATCTGAAAAACTTAAAGAACTTACTAAAATTAAAGAAATGCTAATTGCACATGTATTCCTAATAATATCTATATATAATGAACTCTTGATATAACGAATTCTAGGATCTGAATATCAACTTCATTATAAGCTTATAAAGAATTTTTTAAAGAATTTAATTGGTTAGTTCACTATAGTAAGGTAATTTTAATATATTTGATTTAAAAATTCGCTATATCAAAGGTTCGCTATATTAAGGTTTGATTGTATCAACTTTGAGTAGGATAAAACAGATATAGGGAAAATGTTATAAATTTTCTCTAAGATATCTAAGGATTCACAAATTAGCTACCATAACAACCATTATTAATAGACGTACTTGTAATCTGATGACAATCAGTAAATAATCTAACTACTTTCAGAGATTTTTATGTTCATTGTAGTAAAGTTATTGTTATATTATCATGGCTAAAAGAAAACAACTATTATTATAATAACATAATCATTACAACTAATTTCATAATTTATAAACTATTAATAATTTTTCAGTCACATTCAATCACAATATTTTATAGTAATTTTATTATAAAATATTTTCAATTGCATTTAGTCACAATTTATTATAGTTCATAAATTATGAAATTAGCTGTAATAACAAAATTTTACAATCCTTACTTATAAACAATTCTATCAAAGAACAGCTTCTATAAATTCAGAACAATTCTTTCCCTTCCTTTATCAGGTTTTGCAAACATATTTACCTGCAAAAATTCTGAAATTTTGATTTTCATCTAAAAATTTAACATGTATTATAAACTATACTGAGCTATATATTTTTAAATAATGTTACATGAAAAATCATTAGGATGATCTTCCTAATGTAGATCCTTAGAAACTATGTTAATCTTATTAATCTTGTTTATGTTGTCTAACTCGTTTATATTGTTAACTTAGTTTATTTATTTAACTTATTTTATTTATTTTCTTTATTTATTTATTTAATGTAGTTTATTTATTTAATGTTATTAATGATTATATACATTTTATTTTATATAAATATGAGTTAGAATCCTTAGAGATTTGGAAAGAGTTCACTCAGATAAAGACTTATAGGAATAAGTTTAGATTAGTTTAGTTTAACATTTATATAGTACAGAAGCACCAATGTTTGAGACAGTACTCATTTACTAGTATATATCAAATAAACTATTGATACCTATATTTTATCCAATCTCAACTATAAATTAAACCTTTTGCTTACTACATATATTATCCGTTCGTTTATAATATTTAAAAGCAATATAAAGAACTGATAATAATACTTAGTGCCTTCTGCCAGAAATTTTATTTTATTTTTGTTAAAAAATGTTTATATTTGATGAACATTATTTGAATAATCAATAACATAATCAATTACACATCAATTTTAATTTGAATAATATTACTGCGTATCACTGTGATAGATTCTGCTACATTTGTTATCGTCTTGAACAAGTTACATCTAAGTGTTTTCAACAATTTTGGAATTGGATTACTGCTAAAATCTTGCAGTAACATTTACCAGATATATACAATAATATTTGGAAGAACTTAATTATACCAATCTCTATATTGGTATTGTTAACGCAATAAACAACGCTTTACACAATCTTATTTTCAGTATTCAATATAATATTAGATTTAACGAATCTTCTATAATAGTCAGGCAAAATATATACAACGTCTTTATTCTAATAAAACGATTTGCTTTAAACCCATTACTTATATTATATCAGATATCAGGGATAACCTCTATACCACCCTTTATTATATCTGACGATACTGACTCAACTATCTCTAGTGATATATTTAATAATTATTTACCTAATCACAGTCTATTATATAATGACGAAAATTTAAACTTAGAAAATCTATTTGAAGAAATGGCAAGCCAATCAAGCTGATATACAAACTCTCACTGCAGCTTTACAACAAATGGCTGGAATTTTTAATCCAAATGCACCACCCACTCCCAATACTAATAATGGAGTCTTCAATTTGATAAACCAACTTCAAGCCAATGCAAATGCTATAATAGCTAATCTACCTTAAAAAGAATCACGTATCACTGACCTTCCTTATTTTTATGGTGAAAACCAAGATCTAATTAACTGGTTAGAAGATTTTTACATGCTTATAATGCAAATAGAATCAATAATAATCAGAAGCTAGAAGTTATACTGACATATTTGAAAAATTCAACTTCAATATAATGGACTAATAATCAAGTACTTGTGAATAAACATGCAAATCATATAATAGCATGAACTGGTAACAATAATAACGCTTATTTCACAATTGGTTTTCCTGCTACATTTAGATCATAAACCCTTGTTAAAATTTGAACAACTGAATTGGAAAAGATACGACAACAATCTGATGAATCTGTTAATGATTTTGCTAGTGCATTGTTTAAATTATATTGACGAGTAGAAACACTAGCATTTTAATACCCTAATACATACAAGGCCAGATGACTTGTTAGTGGACTTCTGCCAGAGCTTCACTTGTTGGTAAAACTATTTAATGACCAAATATAGAATGCAGCATTGAAAAGAGCTAAACAATATGAATTAACCTACAAAGATACTACCGCAGTACAAGCCTATATAAATAAATACAATGCTTCTTCAACTGTTGACAATCAAATGAATACTCTGAACAATGCTATCACTACACTATCTTAACAAATACAACAAATCAATGTAAAAAATAACAGGTGAAATTATCAAGGCAACTAAAGAAATAACTAAATGAGTAGGGTTCTGTAAAATCGAATTGTATCAAATTAAATTAAATAAAATAAAATATTTGCCAAATCAAATCAAATCAAATCAATCAAACTGAATTAAAATGATTAAATATATATATATATATATTTTTAAAATGTGGTAAAGCATTTATTTATTAAAAAAAACATTTTCATAATATAAATTAAAGAAAATCCCAAAATGGGTACATAAAGTAGAAAATAAAATAAATGCTATCTAGCCTTCATCAAAAGTATATTATATTACCTTCTTCAACCAAATTAACCAATTGTCTCATTGCATTCAATTCAAAAAAATTAATTAAATTCATATCATAAAAATTTTTTTAGTTAAATTTTTTTATATTTTTATTTTTATATTTAATAATATTTATACAATTGGAACTTTATATTTTTTTCAAAAAAAAAAAGCACTATTATTCCAATACTTTTTTTTTTATTACTATTAAATCATTATTATTTTTTAAATTATACAAAAAATTTATATATAAAAAAAATTAAAATATATCAGACTTTAGCTAACTTTTAAGATATATTATCGCATGAATTGTATCACTTTCAAGTCTATTACATTCTGATATAATTACATTACCACTTTGACTAAATAATTGTTTTACAGATGCACTAGTAAACGATATTGATAAATAATCACGCACTATCATAGATAATGTTGGATAATTAATTTCGTAATTTTTCCACCATTCCAATACATTTATAGTTCTTAATTCTGGTGAACTATCAAGATAATTAAATAGTTCATCATGTCCATTATTATTTGAAAGCGTTTAGGAATAGGAAATAAAGAATCTTCATCATTGCTATCCTCATTATCATTAAAAACAGCAGGTATTAAAGTTAGAAAGTAAATAGAATAATACTTATCAAATTTACCTACAAATCTAATTTTAATAATAAAATTTTTTTAAATTTATAATTTATCCAATTTCTATAGTAAAAATTAATTTATTTACAAATTTTTTACTTTTCTATAAAATATATTATCATTATACATAAAGTCAAAATGAAATCCAAAAGTCGAAAAGTTTCAACTTTGGAGATCAAAGTCAAAATGAAAATCGAAATGGTTGAAATGACGTTATATCACATGTAAGGTTGCTGAACGAAATCAAGAGTTTAGACAGACATCTAAATGGTAAAAGTAAAACTTGGTTAAATTATATTAAA
>CAMKVN010003154.1:0-11256 GCA_946474995.1 Funneliformis geosporum
TCGGTCGGTCAAAGGCCTTTGACTGACCGTTGACCGACCGTTAACCGACTATGACCGACCGTTACCATCCCTAGTTGAAAGCGATGGTGATGTTTCGATGAAACTTCAATTTTGCCCGAATAGACGAGGGAATGGAATAATTTTATTAATTAATTTATTAAATTAAAATTAAAAAATATTTTTTATCAAATTATCGTTATTACTTATAAATTTATAAATAAGAATATTTAAAGTTTAATATAAAAAAAATTAAATTTCTATTCTTTTTAATATATTTTATGTCTAATTTAAATTAAATGACTATTAAAATGAATAATAAAAATAAATACAAATCATTTTTATTTAAAATTTAAATTATCAATTATGTTTTATAGATTTATCTTAATTTTAAAATTAATATTTAAAATATATTATTGATCTTAAGTTTTTAAAATAAATAAATATAAAATTATATATTCTAATATATTATTTTAATTATTTCTTTATAAAATACTATTAAATTTACAAATCTAACTATTTATAATAATATGAATAAATAATTATAAAGTGAAAAGAAAAGAAATTACAAAATAATTAAGCTTTATAAGCTAAATATGATTTTTTTTAATAAAATAAGTTATAACTCAAAAAAATATATTTTAAAATTTCCTCTCTTTCTATTATAAAATATTATATATAATATAATAGATTAATAAATCTGATAAATCTGATATTTTTGATATTTTTAATATGATTGAATATAAATATTAAATTTATTAATACATTAGTTTTATTTTTTTATATAGTTAATTTTATATAAATATGAAACATAATATATCATAGATATAAAAATCTATAAGTTAAATTATAATTACTTATTAAAGATTATTACTTATATTATTTTTATAAATTATATAAAAATAAAAATTTTTAATTTTAATATTACTTTTATTACTATTTGAATTAAAAAGTATTATCATTTATATATCTTATTTAACTTTTATATTTGCATATATATTATATATTAATAATAAATTATTTTTTTTTAGTTTTATTTAAATTATAATAATATTTATAAGGAGTTTGCTATTTAGGAGGTTTGCTAGAAAAATGGGACTTTAAGCATTATTTATTAAAAATTTAATTTTTATTGTATTTTAATTTTTGATAATGTTAGATTAAAATGCAATAAAAATTAAAATTTTAATAAAAAAATGCTCAGAGTTCTACTTTTCTAACAATCTCCCATTTATTATCGGTAGTAATTATTACTAGTGTTAAAATCAATCAAAAGTATTAAAGTTTTTTAATTATCTCATATGACTAATAACATTTAAAGAAAGAGTAAAACAGTAGTTAAAAAATTCTAAGTCTCTAGAATATATAAAAATAGAGAGATGTTATACAAGATAATAAATAATACATGCAATATAAATATATACATATGACCTTGTAATGAATACTAGTAATAATATATAATAAATTTCTATTTATAAATAATATACTAATATTTATTTAAATATTCAAAGTTTATAATTTTAATAATTTTTATTTTAATTATTAATCTAAATTTTTTTTATACAATTTAATTTTATTTTATATATTTTTATTTTAAAGTAAATTATATATTTTAAGTATTTCATTTGATAAAATATAAGCCTAATTATAAAGTTATCAAATAAAATATTATTTATTTTATAGATAAAAACTTTAGTTTAATTTTTTATAATTAAATTTAAAAGTTAAAATTATTAAAATAAAATCAATAATTACTTATTTTAATATTAAGATTTATTCTAAAGTTTTACTTTTTTTTAAAATATATCTTTTATTAAGTTCAATATTATTAAACAAATTTTTAATTTTATTATTAATAATAGAGTTATGAACTAATAAAATGTATCTTTAGGATTTCTTGTTAAAAATTTTTACTTTAATTTAAATTTAACGCATCCAATTATATAAAAAATTTAAATTTTATTATATAAAATAATCAAATATAGTTTTGTTTCATTATTAAACCTTCAATAAACTTAAATATTAATTAAAATTTATTATATATAGGAATATTTTATGATCTATAATAAGATTTTACTGAAAATGCTTTTATAAATAAAATAAATAAATTTTTTTTACTTTAAATAATACTTTATTATAAATACTAAAAAATATAAAAGAAAATATATTAAATAATAAATTTATAATCAAATTTATATAATTAGCTATAATTTTAAAATATTAAATTTATATATATAGTAAACTCGTGATATAACAAATCCTAATATTTGAATCTCAACTTCATTATAAGCTTATAATGAAATTTTAAAGAATTTAATTAGTTAGTTCACTATAGTAAGGTAAATTTAATATATTTGATTTAAAATTCACTATATCAAGAGTTTGTTATATCAAAATTTAGCTGTATATATAATTATAATTAATAATAATTAAATTTTAAAAAAAGCTTTTTATTTATTTATTTTTTATTATATAAAATTAAAAATAATTTTTTATATTTTAATATAAATTAAAGTTAGTTTATAAAATTATGATTTGAATTAATAGAAATTAATATATAAAAATAAAAAAAAAATTATATAAAAAAAATTTTTATAATTTTTTATAATAAAAAGACTGTTTGTATTAATTATTTATTAATAAGATTTTTTTTTATGTTTTCTCTATTTATTTATATAAAGAATATATAATTAATATTTAAATTATAATTAGGAAATAGAAACTATTGCTAAGTCTAAACATGTATAATATAGTAGTTTTACCTAGATATTTATTTATTCACAATTAAATGATATGTGATATCTATTATAGATATTAATTATTATTTATGAAGAATCAAATAAATTCAGATATATATGCATTGATAAATTTAGATCACAAATTATCTGGATATATATTTATGTAGATAATAATAAATAAAATGAATAAAAACTTTATTTATTTATTATTATCATCTAAATTTATTATATTTATCATTTATCAATATGCTAACTTTTTTTTTAACTGATAAAATAAAGATCTTCTATTACATATAATCTTATTATTAGCATTAAAATATAAAATCAAATAATATATTATTTACTTAAATGAAAAACCCTAGCTAAACGTCAATTCTTTTTATAAAAAACCAAATTTCTAATATATTTGATGCCAATTATGCTTTTTTTTTATAGATATTGTATTAATAGTCTCACTAAAATATCTCTTATTCAAAACTAAGATGGCAGAATTGCTAAGTATTTTTTGTTAATTTTAATAGTATTGAATATCAAGCTTAATTATTTTTTATACTAAAGTAAAGTATAATTGTTAAAATAGATCTTAATCAAAGCTAAATAATTATTTTATTAATACAAATGGAATCATTTTGAAATATTCTTATTAACAATAAATTTAATAAAATAGGTCTAAATTCAATTTCTTGATTTTCTCAATTGAGTTTTTTATATTTTGATAAACAATCTTTAATTATTCATGAGTTGTATTATACAATGATTCAGATGCAAATTCTAATTCTTTGAATCATAGCTTTAATGAAGTAGCTAATATTCTCTATTTTATGAAACTTCTCAATAATTATTAATAAATTAATATAATATTGCTTTAATATAATTTTTAAGGTTTGTACAATTTTGTGATATATTAATACAAATTTTTATATTTTTAAGTTATTTAGTAATAGTCTCATCTTCAGATGTATTTTTATAACTAATATCAAAAACTGTATTTGAATTAGTAAAATCTACAAATTTCACATTATTAGAATTATCAGGTATCAATTTATTCAATTTATAGTTAATTATTACTAAAATATTATATATTAGACTAATGGTTGTATATATATTTTTACCTAAAGATTTAGTGATTTTAACAAAATCTTCTAAATAATTATTAGTTTAATTATTAATTTCTATTTATCTTTTATTAGATTTATTTATTTTAATATTTCCTATCTTATCATATTAAAAGATCAGGATTAATCATTTAATCATTATAGTAGATGCCAAAATATCAATAAGATCTTTGATTTTTATTAGGCATTTTTATGTAAGATAACTGAAATTCTATTAGTCAAAGGTATTTATCATTTTTTTTTAAATTATGTAATGAAAATATAATATATTAATAATTTTTTATATATTATTAAATATATATATATATTTTTTTATTTATTATAAAAAAGATAAAATATGTTAAAAATGAAATATTAATTAAAATATATTTAATAATTTAAATTAAATAAACCATCACTGTTATTAATTAAATTAAATAAAACTAAAAAAGTCTATATTAATATAAATAATATAATTATTAAATAAAATACTACATATAATTAATAAAACAAGTTTTTTTTAGATTTCTATTAATTTTTCAGTCTGTTTTGGAGTTTAAAAAATTAAATAACCTTTTAGCCCTTACAATTAAAGCTTTGGCTGAAAGCAATCCCTTTTCTATAACTAATTTAAAGTATATGCAGGCAAGGAAGTTTTATATTTTCATCCATTAGTTTTTCAGCTCGAATTATATTAGAATTATTATCAGTAGTTACTGTAAAAATTGTAAAAATCTTACTAGTTAAATTCCAATCAGAAATAATTTCATGTAATATATTACAAATATAATCACTAGTATAAGGATATAATATATGTATATTTAACTGCTAAAATTGCTTCACAATAATTGAAATCATTATCAATAAAAGAACATGAAATACTAATACAGTATATCCACTTCAGTTTTGAGCTGTCTATAAATCTGTTATTATAGAATAAAAAAATAAATTATTCAAGCTTTATTATTAAGACTTTTTTGGTTTAATTATATTATATGATTTAGCTAATAGTTTTTGAATTACTTTATTGCATGGAATTTGATAATTTGATCAAATTCATGGATAAAAATACTTCATTATTGTATATATTAATTGGCTGATTATCTTTAATTAAGATTGCAATGAACTTTCAGTCTCGACGATGTTGAATTTTTGGATTATTCATAATAATTGCTTGCATTATTTCATCTATATGGGTTGTGATAAATTGGTTTTTTCTATTTCATTCATATTTCTTTTGTGATTTTCTTCAGTAATTTGATGTATAGAAAGGTGAAGAATAAAATTGCCAGTGAAACTATCATTTCCCATAAAATGATTGCATAGTTCTATGTCAATTTTTTGCTGAATCTGAGCCAAACATTTCACAATCCTTTTGTATAGTGCAACTGGGTTATATTGATCAAATACCCTCATATCCAACTTGGTCCTGGTGGTTTGGCATTTGGAATTAAAATTGGTTAACTTATTTTATTCAATTATTTTTTTGTGAATTCGTGTTAGTTTTTGCTGACTATTTGCATAGTATCCTAATTCAATTACAGGTGTATTTGAATTCCGTTTTGATACTTTGTGTACATTTTTCTTGGTCTTTTCGACCCCTTTATTTAAGAATCTAAGACTTCGTAATCTTCTTGCGGTATTACAATCCTATCACTAGACATTATTAATAGAAAAAAATTATGTGAAACAATATTACCTCCTTTCGGTTAGCATTGCGTAGAAGTATATATTACACATTTTATACATACATCAGTGTTTAATGATCAGAATCGATTATACAAATTACATTTAGATAATCAGATACCTGCTGCAGATATCCATGGGTATCTGCATATCCGTCCGTCATATAAATTAAAATCATTAGTGTAATGAAAGTAACCAATCACATACCAACTAAATTTTTGATCGAGGATATTTTTGTGTTATGCATTCTAGATAATATATTCATTAACTTCTGAACTAATAAATAATATAGGTGATTTGCTATTATAGTGTGAAACCTCTTTAAATACACTCTCTTGAGATTATACATTTTAAAAGAATATGTAGTTAAAGAGAGATATTTGTATAATCTTAATATACTTAGAGCTGTGTGACGTGTATATTTATAGAAAAAATATATAATATATGCATTTAGAAAGATGCATTTTGAGAGGTCTTATTATAAAATCAAGTTACAAACAGTAAATCATATGATCTGTAATGACTTTAATAGCAAATCACCTATATGCCGAGAAAAGTTTCAAAATTTATAATACCTTTTTTTCTATAAACCCAAAATTATATTTATTTATTTTAAAGAATTATATTAATGTGAATGGGTAATACCAAGTAAGAAACAGTCATTCTTTATTAATATGATTTTTCTATCATTTCGCGAAAATTAGCTTTTTTCTTTTTTTTAAAGTTATCGTTAAAGAACCGGCAAATTGAATTTCCAAAATTTTTCGTCAAAAATATTAACTTTGTATAATGAAAGTTAGCTTGTGATTTAAATTACGGTGTAAATTTGTATGAAATGTCAAAAAACATCATTTACAATGACGTGTAAGAAATTTATTAAAATTCGTTTGAATTAACAAAAAAAAAAAAAAATATTGAAAAATTTATCGGCAAATAATTTAAATAGTTTTATTTAAATACAAAAATCGTGACGAATTTACGATAGTCCGGATTTCTGTAAATAGTCGTAAATCCTTCCAAATCAAGCACAATCACAATCCTTAAAAATAAAACTGCGCTCGAATGATTTATGATATATATACGTTATCTTGAATTCTAACCAAATAATCATCAATGGATCAACACTTCAAGTATAAAATCGACTTTTTAATATCCAACGACACACCTTTGGGTCAACAACCAACACAGCCCGTAGTTAAAAACACAAGGAAATCAAAACCAAGGGTATATAAGAAAGGAATAAGTAAGATATGTAATGAATGTGAAAAAGTAAGAATGCATTTACATGAAAGTCACCTTACTTGTCACATTTGTTATAAGGCAAGCACAATCTTCAAGCAAAGTGGGAACATGGTTATTGATGATTTTGTCAAATATGCACAAATTACACAAATTAAAAGTTATATCGGAGGTGGGAAATTGGAGTGGGTTTCCTATGACCAATTCAAAAATGTGCAATTTGTCGGCAAGGGAGGATTTAGCACCATTTATAAAGCCATATGGATTAATGGTCCAATTAAATTTTGGAATAATAAAATACAAATGTATGATAGGAGCCCTGAAAAGTTGGTTGCCCTTAAGAAATTTGATGATTCCAAAAACTTGACTTCCAGAGAACTTTTAGAGGTAAACATCCTGTACTTTTATTTTCTTTCTTTCATTCTAATGTGAATTGATAAAATCAATTTTTTTCTTTAGCTCAAGATATCTTATGCTGTCAGATTGGAAGTATCCAAGAGCTACATTAGCCAATATTATGGGATTACACAAGATCCCATTACCAAAGATTTTATCATGATCATGGAATATTTCCAGTCAGGAGATCTGACCCAGCATTTAGCTCGAACATTTTACGACATTAATTGGTCAAAAAAATTAGGACATTTACTTAATATCACATATGGTCTTAATATGATTCATAAGAAAGGGATCATCCATCGGGATTTTCATAGTGGAAATATCTTGATAGATGAGTTTTCGAAAATCTGTGATTTAGGATTAAATAAGTCTGCTACTAAAGCTGAAGATGATGAAACCTATGGAATCATTCCTTATTTGGCCCCAGAGATTCTTCACGGACAACATTATACTAGAGATTCAGATATTTATAGCCTCGGTATGATTATGTGGGAGGTAATGACAGGCAGAAGGCCTTTTTGGGATCGAGTACATGATGTTGAACTTATTATTCAAATATGTGATGGACTTCGTCCCCCAATTGATAATATGAATGCACCTGAAGGTTATGTTCAATTAATAAAAGAATGTTGGAATCCCAATCCAAATAAAAGACCAACGGCTAGGGTCATTCATGCTATAATTTCTAGTATTAGAGTTACCGAAAATATGTCGCCAACTGTTATTGTAAAATCTTCAAATATTGGACCTGTAACGAACAACCTCGGTGCGATATATAAGAGTAGATCTTTGAACAACATGATAACATCTGCAATGTCTATAAGAGGTTTAAGAGGAGGTCAATCTAATTCAAAAAGAGATAAACGAAAGGATCTAGGTAATCTGATTGAAGATTATAAATATAACGGTATGTTTTAATTTAATGTAAATTTTTTAAAAAAGAAGCATCAATTAATTTATAATATTTCGACCTTTAGATAGAAGAAATAAAAAAATTAAATTATTAAAGATGAAAGAGTTAAATAAATAAATATATGTGAGTAGATATATTAATATTATTGCGGCACTTTATTTTTTATGATTTGCTTAATTTAAACGATAATTTTTGTTTATGTTATAGAATGACTTGGCGAGGAATTTGATTTTTGGACCTTGAGATTTTTGAATTTATGTATATATAAAGATTTCTAATTTTTTTTTTATTGTATAATATCAAGCTTCTTTATGTATTATCGTTATGGTTGAATGTTGTCTGTAAGTATCTCATAGGCGCATTACCGTAAAAGCACGTCCTAAAGATGCTCTGAGATATTTAACATTTTTTTTCTCATGATTTTATATTTTATTATATTACTATAACTATAAAAACAAATATAAATAAATCATTTATCTTTATTTACCATTTCATAATGGTATCAATTTGGAAATATTTAGAATTTTAAGTCTTTTCATTTGGGCTTTTCTGCACGTATAAATGATCGTAAAGAAGTTACGTATATGTATGAACCGGAACATTGAATTAATCTTCTTTCATAATTCAATGTAAAATACTCTTGGATTTTAACATAAATATATGAGATCATTGACAATTTTGCAGTTGGATCAAGGTCACAGCGTATCTCGAGAGGAAGAAATAGCTGATATAACTTTTTAATGAGTCATGTACAAAAGGATACGCAAATGGTTGTTATTACTTTGATATTAAGTTATTTAATCGTTATGTAATACACATTTTCTATTTTCTTTCCTTATTTCACCGTCTCTGTTTATTTTTTCATTTCTATTTATTTAAAACTAAACATTTAACTGGAACCATGCTTAATAACTTTTTGGAATATATATCCAAAATTATTAATTCTTTGGCTATCCAATTCTTTCAAGCAATTGGGCATTTTGCAATAGTAAGGGAGGAAACTGCTAAAAATAAAAAAAAAGCCATTAATGAATTTTTTCTTGAAAAATTTATTAATATGGAATCATTTCTTGCCTACTATAGATTGAGTGATTAGCTGGATTGAATTTTTAATATGTACTAATGTTTGCTTGATTTTTCTTAAAAGCTAATTAGAAAATGTCTTTCGGATTCCTTTAGTTCTTACCGGCAACAAACAATTATGATTAGGAGTTATTACAATAAAACGCTTGCTTTTGAAATTCAAGTTGTTTGTAATCAATAATATTATACCCGTCAAAAAAGTTTGAATATTTAATACTAAATCGAATTCGTACGGGAATACAGTAGAAGTCATTGAACAAAATAATTATATAATCAATATCGCACAAGACGAAAAATTAAAAATCTACTTTAGTTTACATACGAACATCTTGTTTTTATTATCTCGTGTTAACTTTTACGGTGGTCTATTGTATCACTTTTAAGCATCTCGTGATTATTTATTTACACTCTTTTAATTCAAATTTTTTTTTCATTTTCATAATTATTTAGAAAATGCATCCGTTTCTTATTGAAATGAATCTTTATTTATTACTTGACTTTTTTTATACCACCCAAATATAAGGTACATTTAATATTACTATCGATAATTTCATAGCTGCGCCTCACATTATGCGAGACTGATAATTTTTTATTTTAGGGAGCATCAATAATTAATTCTATGATAAATTATTTATTACATTACGCTTTTTTTATTTTTTTTTTTTTTTTTAAAAAAAAATATTGATAAAGTTGAAAAGTTAAATTATCATTATTTTACTCCAATGCGTTTATGGTATGATTTAATCAATTTTGATATACTTTTTTTTTTTTTTACTACAGTTGTAAACCGTTGATGCGTTAAGTCAAAGTCTGGTGTTAATCTTTGAGTTCTTCCATTTCTTAATTGAACTGCATGATTTATTACAAAAATAAGAAAATGTGTTAAAATCTTGAGAACGCTAAAGGGTGGAGACGTAAAACCTTTCGTCGCTGATCCGGATCAGATGGCTACGATGATGAACCAATAGAGGTAAGATTTCGGATCGATTCAAGATGATTTTAAAGATGCTTAATTGAAACATTCTATGTTGCAAGTACAGATTTTCATATTCTAAGCGAACTTCTTCATCGGCATTATTCCAGGCTTCAATGATTTTTCGATTCTTGAGTGGTCTATACAAGCTTTTATTCGTCGTTTTCAAGACATCATTTTTGAAAAGCATGAAGGGTTCAAGTTTGTTTGATTTCTTCGGATAAAAGTTAAAGAATGTTCCCACATCAAGAATTCATAATTCGGTTTTAAAATCACGACTTGTTTTGTAAAATGATCTTGATCAACGTTTAATATATACCTCATCATTGAAATTTCGGCAATAGAAAAAAAAAGCAAATATTTATAAAAGTTTCTTCGTAAAGCAAAAAATTAACCCTTTTAACCTTTTTGAAAATTACATATAAACTGTATATATAAATCAATTATTTTAAAAAAAAGTAGATTTACATAAAAAGCCATACCCGAAATGATCTAAGAGTGTAGATTGTATTAGATCAAAAAAGGCCACCTTCTTATAGAAAACTTATCATTGTTCTCGATCTTGTTATCAACTTGCTCTTACATTTTCAAAGATTCTTTTCAAATGACTGAAAGGAAAAAAAAAATAATATTAAAATGCGTATAATGTTCCATGATCAAATGAATATTCATATGCAAATAATCAGGAGGCTTCACAAGAGTTCATATAATTAGCCTGATTACCTAATAGAATTGGAATTTAGCAACCCAGTTTTACTGAAATAATAAGGAGATCATTAATAATAAAGATATACAATTCACCATCACGCAATCACACCAAGGCTCTGAAATTGCCGAATGTATGTAAATTAATTGAGCGCATATTTCAAATTTTATTATTACTAAACATTTAACTTCGAAATTTTTCTACAAACTATGGCGTTATATATGGTGCTGAAATAATTAATGAATCTAAATTTCCAACTCAGAAATCAATTATAAGTCACAGAAAGGGTCGGAAATAAATTATTTTTCTTTTCTTTTTTTTTAATATCAAAAAATCCGAAAAATCTCACGTACGTTGAAGCCGTGATCTGTAACTGCGGCGATCATCTGATTTAGTTGACAAATATGACAGATTGGTCATATTTGACC
>CAMKVN010003155.1:0-11255 GCA_946474995.1 Funneliformis geosporum
TAAATATAATAAATATAATAAATATAACTAATCTATCTAAACTAACAAATATAATATATATAACAAATATAATAAATTTGGTAGATCGGTCAAATATGACTAATATGTCATATTTGTCAGATTTTTCCAATTTGTCATATCGGTCAGATCGGCTAACCCAATTCAAATCACATGATTGACTATAGTTAATTGGCATAGCATGGATCACACCTTCATTGTACATCTACTTTTTGTTTTGCTTATCATCAGATATTCTTCCTAAGGCTTAGTTACAGAATTCTTGGCATTAAATTATGATTAATGTAGAGGAAATGATTCGGGTCCTAATCTTAAAAAGTGAAAAATCTATAAATTCTATAATTATAATTAACCATATTTAATCTGGCTATTTAACTGAATGTATTATAATAATTTTTAAAAATTGCGTGCTTTTGACAAGCTGAATTAATCTGATCAATGATGATCTTACACTGTTTTATTTTGGATACAGAAACTAAAAAAAATTCCCAACGATGTTAGTTTTAATATTAATCTAATATTGCTAAAATAATCTGACTTCGTGGTGAAGTACTGAATTCTAAGTATTAAGGCTGTAAGCGTTAAGCATTGCATTGCATTGCATATAAAAGGAAAGTATAAATAATTTATTTTCATTTTAAAAAAAAATAATATAAAATAAAATAATAATAAAATAAAAAATGTATATAAAATAATTTAATGTTTTGATTGTTCCCAAGAATGCCTGCATTCTTGATATTCCAAATTAAAGATGGTACAGCAATTGATTTCAAATTTACAAAATGTTGCAACATAAGCCAAAATTAGTTGCAACATATATAGGTTAAAACTAATTGCAACATAAGTTGCAACATTAAAAGTTGCAATATATTAATTACAGTTCCCATCTTTAATCTGAACTTTCTGATTTTCTATAATTTTTTAATTTTTTATTTTCTTATATTTTTATAATAAATTTATTTTCTTAATTATGTTTATAGATTATAATTTAGTAAAATATTCTTTTTATATAAAGACAAACAATTTATATATGTATTTCAAGTAATTATTTGTTATTTTTATTTTATAAATAAAAGATTCTAAATTGTAATGCAATGAATGAGGTAGATTGATAAGATGTGTAGGGACAAAATCCTCTCTATCTGCAATTTCTAGTTACATAAACATAACTAACACATTTAAAATAAAGTTTTAATTGTATTTGAATCTATGTAATTTTAAAAACTTTATTAATAAATAATTTTCTAATATGATTTTTAATGGTCAGATGATATGTCTTCTAATTTTTATAACAATTGCTATATAATTTTCAAATTGATGTATCTTTGCCAATACAACTCCGATTTTTATAAAATAAAAACCATTAGATTCGTCTTATTTAATCGAATCTAATGAAATAATTTTCATTAATATTTAATCATTAGATTAATAGATAATATATACTAAGTTTAAGTTACTATAATTTTATAACTATTATTTTAATTAATTAATTTAATAATTTAATACTTAATACATTGAAACGAGACGAATTTAACAAGCTAAAAATCATTGAATTCTAATCATTAGATGTTGAAATAACATATTTTAACATTATGCTAAAAAGATTTTTATATGTAAAAAAAAATCAATATAAATTTTTATTAACTTTCACTATTATATAAATATTACAATCTAATGATTATAATTATTTGTTATTTAAATACAAAAATACTCAGAACTTTTTTATTATTACAAATTAGGGTTATAATAATATGTCAGCATTAGTTTTAAATAATCTTTAATTTAAAGTTTTAAAATTGAATTTTTAAGATATCATAATTATTACCAGTTTGCCTATATAAAAATTAAATTTGGTATTTTAAATCTACCTTTAAATATTAAGTAAAGTTGTAGAACTGATAAAAATACATAAAATATCTAATTATAAAGTTAGTACAATAAATATATAAGGTTATACATGAAGTCGAAATGGATCATTTTGGATATCCAAAATGGTCAAAATGGTCAAAATCATTTTTTTTGATACTTTTACTAGGCACGCACAAGTGGTAATATATTTGAATGCATACTATTCAACAGAATGATACGACTTACAATACATCTAATTCTACTATTAACCTTCCTTTGCTATATTTCAAACTAGTGTGGGTTGGCGTTAAACCTAAGGTGAATAGGTGTCAATATCCAAGTAGACTGTCAAACCAATGAACCCTCAGGGTAGAGAGATATGGTATCCAGCCATCATTCACTATTAAGGTTGCTAGACGAAATTAAGAGTTTAGACAGACATCTAAATAGTAAAAGTAAAACTTGGTTAAATTATATTAAAACCTTATTAAAAAATCTGCGAAATTTGAAAAAAGGTAAAACTATATCAAAGCTTATAAAAATGGCAAAACTATATCAAACACTTAGTAAAAATTTAGCAAAACTAAAGGTTTTACCGTTTTGCCAAATCCAAAATGAGTTTAGACAAGCAATCTTATCTATAGCAGATACCACAAGAATGTGAATATGCTTATCAAACATAAAAGGATCTTCAAAAAAATAATCGCTAATCTTATCCTCCGATTTTATATCCCTATATGTCTTTGCCTCATAATCGATTGCATATAAAGAAAAAAAAGCATTTCTAAATTTCTCATCCAAGTGATATTTTTGGATATCAGATTCTAATGCAGTAACTGGTGCATCCTTTTCAATACTAATACTAATTACCTGACATCGATTATATCCAAAAAATGTACCAGTAGGGATAACAAGAAAAGCAACACAAATTAATTTACTCATTCCCTTTTCTCTAGTCCTTTGAAACAATAAAGATAAGAGATCTTTTTTTCAAGAAATCACTCCCTCTCTTATATCTTCGGTACTGCAGGAGATTAGCCTAACTATTGAGAAGAAAAAAAATATTTTTAAACAGGGTAGGTCATCTCCAGCAATTCATTCTGGGATATCAATAGAGGGAAAAAAGAATTATATTAATTTGTATAATCATATCTACCTCAGACCTATTTTCTAAATATACTCTTTGATCTTTTTTTTCTTAGGACAAATATTGCTTATTTATATCTAATACCTTTTTTGTGATTTTATTTTCAGATAAGAATGGCAAGATTCTGCTTCGCGTCCTGCAATAGGAACTTTTTATACAGAATAAATCAGGGGTTAAAATATTGAAGAAATATATTAGGCCAATATATATTTTTTTCAAGTGAAATCATATAGCCCATATTGGATCATCTAATGCTATGATTTTTTGGCTCGATATATGCCATTCAAACCGATCAGCCATAACCTACTGTGCCTATTACAAAAATTTTTTCTTGGTAAAGTGATTGGCCATCTGGAGATTTAAAATACTACTATACTTCATAGTTTCATGGCTATCTATTTCACATGCCAATGTAATATAGCCGAAATATCAGACATGATTATCATATAATTTTGTGCAGTCTGATCAACACTCCAACCGGGTTTATATCACAGGAATAGCCGATCATCCCATGATTTGAAAAACAACTCGGCATTATGATAGCTTCAGAAAACTGTTGTGGAACTGACAGAGAACTAGAGTGATTCCTGTGATATGATATACGCCATGGATCTGAGAATAATTTAGCCATTATATTATCTTGGAACTAATTTAACCGAATCATGACATATCGGGAAAACCTCAGAGATCTACAAACTGATCTATATGCATGTGAATATGCATATAGCCAAATGTGAACCTTATATAAACCCTTGATATACTTGTAATCGAATAAAAAAAATGAATCTGATATTTTATTATAATATAATTGATACAAACTGATATAAGTCTTTAAAATTTCTATAAACCGTAAATTGCTATAAACTCTTTATACCTGTAAAATGGTTAGAACTAACTACTATTCTGGTTTAAATCCTGTAATAGTGCAGGCGTTAAACAATTTGCAATATAGATATAGTGGTAAAACACCAGAAATGTGGTGTTCTCGTGTTCGTTATCCATTCAATAAACTTCTCGAATATAACCCAAAATACTTCTCGAAGAATGGGTTTATCCAGATAATTGAAAGATCATATATAGATAGAGAATTTAAAGCTGGGAGACGCTCATTTAATATTTATTACACTATATGCGACTCCTTGGTGTTTATCCATGAAAATACTATCGAATGTGCAAGTGATCACCTTAATAAATGTATTGCTAGAACGGTCAAAAAGAATCTTGCATATTCTATTCATACATGAAAGAATGTGAAAAAGGGAAGAACGCTAATTCGAAAGAGTGTATCATCGCTCAGTTCTGTTAAAGTTGATGAGATTTATCTAACATATTGTTTTATATTCAAAAAAAGCTTAAATAATTATACTTATGAACATTCAAATGAAATTAAGAAAAGGGTTGTAAATCGCTTAATTAATAATATAAGAGTTATCATTCAGGCTTGGAGGAGTTACAAGAAGAGACCTGCATCATTCGCATCTCAAATATGGAATGCGCTGAGAAATGATGATACTACTGATGAGGAGAAGTTTTTAGGTGGTGATTAGGTACAAGATAAGAAAATTCAATTATTTGTAAGATTCTACAAAGTATCAGTAAAAATGATTGAAAATTCTGAATATTATTATAGACAGATAACTGCTTATCCGAATAAATCATATGGTAAAATTATCCAGTTAGTATATTCGCATTTTGGAATGGATAATTATATTGGAATGAATGTATAATAGTATAAGAGAATACATCTTATGTGACTTTCCGACAAAATTCCCAGCTCTGATCAAGATTCCAAATATTATCAATAAAAAAAACTATATATTTTTTACTTCACTCTGTCACAATGCATGTAGGAGAACAGTGTGCGACATAAATTAGCACGTTTTTGATCCTTGTTAAAATATATATGATGTAATGTTGAGATCTTCAATACACATTCCGCTTGCCCTTATTCTCAAAAAATTGGCATAAAGTACCTCTCCTATCTCTTTTTCCACAACATGAAGAGAATAAGAAATGGTGGCATTTAAAAGGGTAGTATGGCAAATTTATGTTCAGGTCACTTATTCTATATTAACAACACAAAACTATGTCTTCTGAACTATACTTGAAAATTTACAATTTTTTAGTAACTGCTAAGCAAGAACATATTACTGCCACCTCGGTCATTTATCAGGGAATAGAAGAAGATCCCTGGATTTCGCAAAATGATTTAAGAAGGGTTGTAGACCAAGCCATAGGGTTTGCTAGTAATCTATATGCCGAAGAACCTTCGCGCCAATTAAAACTTCTCCGAATACTTCCCCAGGTTAGTTATAAAGCTTTATTAATATTTCTTTTCCACTAGATGATGATATTATGTGATCCACTCGCAGGAACGAGGTCTGAAATATAGTATATTCATCCTAATAGCCTGCAACAAAAGGAACTATTCCTTGAACTGTATGGAGGACGTTTAAACTATTGCTTATGTTTTAATCATTCCATTAGCTCTACCCCAAGAATTTTTCTCGATGTATAAGGGATGGTTAATTATATTATGTAGTTATTTTAGTATCACACAAGGTTTCATCAGTGTGATAGTCACACTAAGATGATAACTTTGCATATGTACTGATAGTGCATGCATTTTTTAATGATGAAATTGATATATTGCTGAAACTAACGCATCATCTGATTATATTAATTTGAGATAGCTTTTGAAGGAGTCTGTAGTTTGCGTGATATAGGAGCGGTTAAAATGAATAAGAAAAGACCTCTTAACTCTGACGAGATTAAAAAAAATATAAATGAGCTGAAAACCAAACTCAAGAAAAATATAATGACGTTGATTAACCAGCATCTATACTTCAGTATAGATAATGTGAATATTTCTGAATTATCATGGATAGACCCTCTAGCCAGTCAAGTAATTTCTGACGAGTCAGAAATTGTAAAGAAATTGCTGAGTCAATTTAAGCATACTTTTATGAAGCCAGTATGACAAATGGTACCTTTATCTTTTCCGTTCGCAGTGAAAAGAAAATGTAATGAATTCGTTGCTACTTTCATTGAGAATTGTGAAATTGATCTTCCAAGAAAACTTATACATGATGGGATATGGAAAAAAACAGAAAATGAGCTTGCAATAATCGCAGAGAGAATTTTGGATACATTATAAGTATTTTTTAATAATATTTTGTGATTTTCCACTCTCTGCTCACTGCCATTAATACTAGAAGCGATTCTTGAAATAATCCTGCATTTGAAGCAAATTTTGTGAAATCCCTGAATGAAGAAGGTACTTACGTGACCAATGTGATAGTACCAGCGATTCATGCAACATTGAAGAATCTTCTTCTAGAAAAATCCACATTCATTAGTAACTCCAAATGTCAAAGTAGTACCAGTGCAGATAGGAAAGGCAATGGGCAATCTGGGAGACAGCCAGATGTTATGATCATAATGAAACACAATGAGAAAAGTTACCAAAATTTTATTTACTGAATGCTCATGCTTATCATGTACAACGTAAAAGGAGAGAGATGATCAAGTGAAGCTGTGGCGCGAGGTCAATGATGGAATGTACTGGACTCGTAAAAGTTGAAAACCTGATAAGGATGAATTTGGGATTATTGGGATACAAATAGCTGGAAAGAAATTATATTTAAGTATTTTTATGAGGGATATGAGCGAGCTCCATTGATATTATCATCTCCATGAATCAAAAATTCCAGTTCAACTTTCAGATCCATCAATTGTAGAAAAATTCATAGAATCATTACTGATATTGCGAAATATTCTAATCGTTAATATGAATATACTATACAATATACCTTTAAAAAGATCAAATCGGAATGTAGAAAAAAGCTCTACAGTTTCTTCATCTAAGCGAGATGACTAGAATTTTTTTTGTCTTGTATTTTTATTATATATCCCTTATCCTACAATTGTAATTTAGTATTGTTATTTTAGTATAGAAAAAATTGTGGATTATATCTGACCTTGTATTTTTATCTTAACATTAATAAAAATTTTTCTTGACAATTTTTCATGACGGCCCTCACGCAAATTAATAGACATCAGAGTTACCATATTTATTTCATGTTTTGCGATGATCATAACCTTAACTGCAGAAGAATTTTTATTATATACATATCTTTTTCTTATTATAGTTTTTTTTAAAAAAAAGCAATTAAGATAGGCTATCTCCTGTATATTTGTCTTAGCGCTTCTAACGAGATATATATTTATCCGCATAGGACTAGGAAGTGACCAATGGTTAAGATGTCACGTGAAATTCTTGATCAGAGCTAATATATCTAGCTGATCTACCAGTGTATAATTTTATTTTGATCAAATACTTAAACATTACATAACTAAAATAAATTCATTACTAAATAGCAGATATCGAAGAAGTTATTGATTTATATGCACAAATACCTACATTTTATCCTGATTATAAGCCTATTATAAATCAAATGCCACCAAGTTTAGTCAAATGATCTTTTGATCAATTACTTAATATGAGGCGCAACCCTGTTTCACTAGAAGAAATTACAGAAAAAAGTGATCAGATTGAGCAATATTTACGTAATAAGCTAATTGTTTACAATAATGCAAAATCTCAAAAAGCTTTTCTTTACAGTATAGATACTGGAATGCACACAGAAAATAGTACTTTTTTAGATAAAGCAATACAAACTGATTCCTTGGATAAAGCAACCCAAACAGAAGACATTGACTTCTTAGCTAAATTAGAACAAATTAAAAAGGCTAATACACTATTGATCAATGCAATAAATATTCTGTCTAATATCTAATTCCTACTTTAAATTTATTGTGTCTTAATATGTTACTTTTTTTTCGACTTTGAATATATATAAAAAGGCAGGAGGTTTGAGAATTCATTAAATAGGAAACACAAAAATATGACTCAGAAAAAATTATTACGTCCTCGAAGTTAGCCAGAATATAATGTATTTCTAGCATTACCATATGTATGTGTTTTAGATAATGAGGTTCAAACTGAAAGTATCCCTTATAATCTCGAGGAAGAAAATAACCACCGAGTTATGAATGAACTTAAAGTCTTATCCTAACATCTACTTGATTATAATAGAAAGACTTTTGGAAAAATGATACAAGACATAGATAATGATTATAGAGAAAGTGTTAGTGCAAATAAGAAATTATGCTACAAGGTCGAGGATCTGAAGATGCAGATACAGGAGGCAGAAAAAGAGCTATCATCTATAAAGTCGGATTCTATTCATTAGTTGAGACACTTTTTTAAGAATTTGGTTCCAACTGAGCCGTATCTTGTGTGGATGCTCACGAGGTACGGTTAGATCGAAAACAATGAATTTTTTCTCATATAATGCCTTATCAATAATCTTGATCACACTACGCCAATCATTAGCATATTAACGCACAATTCTGACTAGCTCATCTGTGATGCATGACCCATTAAATAGGCAGACATGTGTAAGATTTTTTCGTATTATTTTTGGGCAATCAAAGTAACTCTGGGATACATATATCGAACTGATGTTGTAATGGCGTCCCTCAACAAAATAAGGAATGATTTTCTCCTGCACTTTTTTCGGATCAGCACATACATCTTCGAATATAGGCACTGTACCTCTATCTGGAGAAAACGAATCCACTTTAGGTATTTTATCAGGTTTTATTGCTCGAAATGTAATATCTTCACGATATGGTTTTGGGCTATTTGCAATTATCTGATAGGCTGATTTGAGATACCTATATTTTGGCTCCTTAAGATTATGACTGATGAGTAGTAAATCATCACACTTGATATAGCGTATTCCTCTTTTCTTCCCATTAAACATTCGATAAAGCTTATTTCTGAGCATAAGATTGAGAACCTCATTAGTTTTTCCTAAATTAGTACGGCCAGAAATTAGTAAAGTGAAAGGCCATTGGGGAACACTCGAATGTCCATTATATTTTTGGGCATCTTTAATCTCGTTGATGTGATATACGAGCCTATCAACCGGTTTAAGTTTATTTATTTTCATGTCGAACTATTACTAATGTTATTCTAAAAATAATCTTGCAAATTGCCAAGAAGATAATTCTCTCCAACCTAACTTGAAGAATTACTCAAGAATCCTTTCTCGATTAGTGTATGTCTGATATAGGACAGGAGATCAGCTGTATTTCTTAATAATTTGAATTAACACAAGATTATTAAAAAATGACAAGAAAATTAACTTTAGATGATGCAATAAGAATTGCAAAAGAGCGTAATGGCTTTTGTTTATCTATTCGATATATTAATTGTGAAACTCCTTTATTATGGAAATGTAGTAAAGGATATGAATGGTATGCTCTTATTAGTAACGTTAAAAATAAAAGATCATGGTGTCGCAAATGTTTAGCTTTTACTATTGAGGATGCCAGAAAATATGCTGAAATACATGGTAGATATTGCCTCTCTACTGAATATGTTAATTATAAAATTCCTTTATTTTGGGAATGTTCTAATGGACATAAGTGGAAAGCTTCTTTTCAAAATCAGAAAACGTGATGCAATAAATGTAGATCTCTTACTCTTGAAGAAGCTATAGAAGTTGGAAAAAAATGAGGTCTGCAATGCCTTTCTAATATATATATAAATAATAGAGATCCTTTACAATAGCGTTGTACTGAAGGGCATGAATTTTCTCGAAATCTAAGTGATATGAAAAGAAAGAAAATTTCTTATTGTCCACATTGTAACAAAAGAGCAATGCATAATATTGAAATCGCTAAAAAAATCGCTCAAGATCGAGACGGCTATTGCCTTTCAAGTGAATATATTAACAATAAAAGTAATTTATTATGGCGCTGTTCAAAAGGACATGAATGGTATGCATGTTTAAACTCTATTAAAAATCGTAATTCTTGGTATCAATTATGTTCAAAATATAAGCGAGAAAAAATATGTTATGACATTATTTCAAAATATTTTGGACCACCATCGGCAAATCGTTGGCCTGATTTCTTAAAAATACCAGAGTATCTAACAGGATTACAACTTGACATTCCTTACTACCATTATGGTTTTGCAATCGAAGTTCAAGGAATACAGCATGAAAAATATCATGAGTTTTTTCATAGAGGAGACCCTAAGAAATTTATCGAACAGCAGGAACGGGATCAACTTAAGAAAGAACTCTGTAATGAAAATCATATAGCAGTAAGATATGTTTGGTATTATGAAAACCCATTTAAGAAAATTCCAGAGATTATTCAGGAATTGGGTCTTATTCCTTAACTACAATTATTCAATATTAGTATTTTCTAGATAGCCTTTTTTTACTAATGCGTATGTAATGAAAGGTAAAAGGTCACATGTGTAAGGCACTTCGATAAGACATATACCTTGCTTCTTGCATATATCCTGCTTCTTCTGATCGCGCATTCTCTGTTCATCCAAATCTATCTGGCCTCTCCTATGAAACATTGAATTTAGACTATAGTGTTGCTGACCATGGAATTCGAATGCTAGTTGTAGTTCTTCATTATACCCATCGAGTTGCATTCCATCCAAAAAATTCGGCCTGCGTGATGGAAATTTCTTGCCTAGTAGATCCTCGAAAATATATCGTACAGTTCTTTCGCTAGTATGATGACAAAGAGGGCACCACTCGAATTTTTTCATGATATACTTTAATGGATACTCCCATTGATGCGCACCATCCTCACAAGACCAAAGATATACATTATATCCATTTATTTCTCCAGTCTTTCCTAGACATCGACCACCACGTCTTTGAGCATAACCAATGGCTTGGTTTATCTCACTATTGATAGGAGAAGCATGAACGAAATTTATGGATAATATACTTTGAGGTGGATACCCAACCTTTTCTGGATCAGCTATTAACATGAGCTCTTCTCGCACAAATCCGCGAGATGGTGCAAATTCATCATCATCACTTCCAAGATAATATAAAACTGGCTCATTCTTTATTACTACAATTTTCCGGATTTTATGAATAGAAGGCGAGTATGTGGGATCGGTGGCCCTCTTTTGATTCTCCATTCCTCCTTCCCATTCTGCAATAGCAAGAAGATAACGAACGCTATCACCTTTCTTTAACGTTATTTCATCTTTTCCAACTGGGCGCTTATATTTTGTGGATGGTCTTGATTCCACTTTTTCTAACATAATAGCTTTTATAGGTGCAAAACCCCATTTCTTAGTCCCTGGTTCTCGAATGAGACGTGTGGGATAATTATTTAGATAATCAAT
>CAMKVN010003156.1:0-11253 GCA_946474995.1 Funneliformis geosporum
CAATTCCAATTGATGAGGAACCAATTGATATACATAAGAAACAAAAATGATATAATAAATTTCGTGATCCTATTTATGATGAGTTAGAACCAATTCTAATCGAAGAAGAAGAAGAAGAAGAAGTTGATGATATATCTACAACAGAAGATGATCACAGGTTTAGTGATGATGATCGTGGGTTAAGTGAAGATGATGTTTCGATTGAACGATTTACTGCTCCCGATTTTGACGATCTTGATGAATCAGATCATAAATATCCTGACATGAATGTTAACTTTAATGATCTGTAGATATTGTTATGGATATTTAAGTTTCAAGCAAGATTTCACCTTTCTGACGTTGCTATTAATTCACTTATTAAGTTTTTTAATATGGTTTTATTAGATGCTGATCGGTCACGCTTTAAAGACTTTCCTACAAGTTCTTATATAGCAAAAAAATGATAGGAATTGATAAACAAGCAAAGATATATGCAGTATATCCAAATTCCAATACATTATATAAAATTTTAGAAATTTTGCAAAAAAATGTGAACGATAAGTCAAATAATAGGTTTAAATGCATCCATGTGGAATTTTCAAATCATCTAAGAAAAGGCCAAAGGAGTCTTTGTGAAATAGAAATAATAAAATAAATATCGATAGTTAAAGGTTACATTAGAAAACCAAAGATGATTTTTCCCTTGCCATTTTTGAAGGCTCAATTAATTACAATGTATCAGCGACTAGGATTTGAATTACTTTTGAAAAAATGGACCAATCGGGATGATACTGAACTGATAACTGATATTTATGACAGAGAAATATGGAAAACTTTTCCATCACAAATTGACACATCTGATTCTTCGCGATTTTTACATTGGAAACTGCTGATTCTCATTTAGGAATTATGATAAATCTCAATTGGTTTCAACCATTTGATTTATCAGCATATAGTTGTAGCATCATATATGGTGTTATATGTAACCTTCCACATGAAGTTCAATTTAAAAAGAAAAATATATTTATACTTGGACTACTATCAGGTCTCAAAGAAGTAAAGTTACATCAGATAAACTACTATCTTTTCCCGATAGTGGATGAATTATTAGAATTGTGGAATGAATATGTTATACTAATCTCAACAAAATTTCTGAATGGAAAAAGAATTAGGTTAGCTGTCATTTGCTGCTCAAATGATATTCTGACAGCTAGAAAATTGTGCGGTCATATATCGGCATTAACTGGCTGCTATCGATGCTACAAACATGCAAATACAGGAGGTAGAAAACCAAATTTTGATGGGTTCAAAGACATGGATAATTGGTTTCAAAAATGAGACCTTGAAGAACATTTTAGATGATATTAGAAAATTGTAATTCAAAATAGATACAGGCTCATTTATGTATGTATAGTTTTAAAGGTTTTTTTAACTATAGCAATATCTAATAGAACCTAAAAATAATAATTTATAATTAATATTAAAATAATTAATTAAAATAAAAAAATTTGAAGCAATAACCTTAGCTTTATCATCTAGTGAAATTAGAATAACATTTTGTGAAAATACTGATATGAAAACTGATATCAAATAATAATATTTATTATTATGATTATTCATTTTATTTCTTCTAGCAACTACCAATCATATTTATATTAGATGATGATATTGTTTTGCTTTTATTATTTCTGAATATTGATATTGTATTTAACTTTATACTGTAGACTTTAGCATATAAACATTATCATTTTTTCTTGAAGATGCTTAATAGTTCATATTTTGATAATCTCTTTATGATATTTATAATCTGCAATATCAAATTTAATGCTATTATGCATTTTTTTTTAAAAATCAGGATTATTCATTAAATAAAATAAATAACCTGATGTATTATATATTTTTATTATATTTTTATTTTTTAGTTTTTGTCATTAATTTTCTCATACTTTATTTTAAGTTACAGCATTACCTCTTAACTTTTTAAGTTTACTTTTCTTTTTCTATTATAGACTTCTTAAGCTTTTTGATTTTTAAAGTAAATTTTGTATAAAGTGTTAAAGATGTGGTAGTTTACAATAGATTATTATTTTATAAATCTTATTTTAACTTTATTAATAATAGAATCTGACTTTTTTTGTATTATTGCATTTATAGGTAAAAATTGAATATTATTAAAGAATTATCTGAAGATATTAAAAATTTTATTGTAGGTTTTTTTGTAAAGATTATAAAAAAAAATTAAAAGAAAAGGAAAGTAGGAGTTTTTAATAATTTAATATAAGTTTTTGAATATCATCTTTATTTTTGTTTTAACTTTTCACTGACTGTTTTACATAAGTTATTAAAATTCTTTTTTGCTTAATATATTAATTTAGTTTTTTACTATTTCAGAAAATGTGAACATATTTACATAATTTTCATAAAGGTTTTATGTTTTATGGGTTTGCAATTATATAATTCTTGAAACATTTATGTTTCAGAAAATATGTTTCATTTTTCATTTTTTAAAAAAAAGTCACAGTAAAAAAAAAACTTTTTTTTATATTTTCTTGAAATATTAAGATGTTGAAAATTTTCTAAACAACATTTTTAAAAATATATTATTGATTAAATTATATTTTCATATTAATCTAACTTTAAATTTATTTAGCGTATTTATAAAAGTATAATAGTATGATTGGCTAATTTGATAATCCGTAATTAGAAATAAAAAATTAGTATAATATAATTTAATATTAACCCTACTTTTCCTATTAAATGATATTATTTCTGATTCTTTTCTAGGATATATATACATAAAAATGTGCATATATGTATAATATATACATAAATTTTATATTAATAATATGCAATAAAAAAAGGAGTATTTTATATTTTATTATAAAAAAATAGAAGAAATTTGTAGTAAAATATTTATAAAAGTATATTATTATAAAAGGTTTAACAAACTAAATTTTATTTTCTTTTAATTATATTTGATAAGGATATTTAAAAAGGATATCAAAAGTTCAATAATAAGGTAACATTTAAATTAAAGATAGTTCCCATAATTATTTTTAAATTTCATTTGAGTTGTAATCTAATTGCAATATTAATAAATTTAATTGCGACATGAGTTGCAACACAATTGCGATATTTTTGGTAATTGCAATGCTATCTTTAGTTTGAACAGAAAATAGTTTAATTGAATTAATAAATATATATAACTACATATTAATACAAAATTAGTTAGAACTAAAAGATATATTTCAAGATAGATTATAGTATATAAATAAATATAAACTATAAAATAATTTACAAATATCTAAATTTAAGACTTGAAGTTATTTTTTTTTATAGATAAATCAGAATCAATATTAATAATAAAAATTATTGCAATATTTATAATAAGTCTAATTAAGTATTATTTTATGTTATATTTTAATTACTGATTTTTAGAAATATAGTTTAAGTTATATTAAAACTGATATTCATATAAAATAAATGTTAATTAAATTTATGCTAGATTTTTGATTAATCACCTGATTCTTATCATGAATTTTTACTGATAATTCAAAAAAATAGAGTATAACTTGTATTGAAGCATATTTATTTCAATTTTTTGCTATTTTAATAATACTAAAACCACTTTTAATTTAATAATACTTCAAAATGGATAGATAAAAGATTATTCTGCAATTAATATCTTATTATTATTGATAAATGCTAAAAAGACATAAAAAATATAATATAAATGATAATAATAATTATTAAAGAATAGTCATACATATTGCTTTTTAGTTCAATACTTTTAGTATATTTTATCAAATTTTAAATAAATATGAAATGTTTATTATACAAAATAAAAAAGTTTTTTGTTAAAATCATACATTTGAGTCAAATTTTAATATATACTTTGATTAGTTTACTATATAATTTTTTTTTGTATTTAGGGATTCTTATATAATTCTTTACTTTATTTTAAACTAATATAATTTTAATTTTTATAAATTTTTCAAAGCATTTATATGATTTGTAATATTTATTTACTAATAATACTTTTAAGTAGTAATTAATTAAATTAAATTTTAATAAATGAAAGGTTAAGAAAATCAGATTCTGAAAAATTTATTATATTTCAATTTTTGATAATGTTAGGTTTAAAATGATATAAGATTTAAATTTTCTTAAAACCCGATTTTTCTAGTATATAATTAAATAATAGATTCTTTCTTTATAATTAAAAAATAAATATATAATTTTTTTATTTTATTTTCTTTTTATTGTAGAAATTCTATATAATTAAAATATAAGTAAAAGAAAATTCAAGTAAATAATAAAAATCATATAATTAGGAATTTTTGGAGGTTATTTACTAATGAGTTTTTATCATCAATAACCGAGGCTAAACATAAATAATTAAATTAAATAATTTTTTTTAATATTTAATTTAATTTAAACCGATTAATATTAATACCGATTATAAAGAATATATATATATAATATAAAATTCCAAAGCAAAAAACCTAATATTTTTAAAAAGAAGTGATACTATTAAACTTGAGTGTAACGATAGAATATTGAATGGTTTCGAAAATCATTCGTTATAAGCCACTTATGATGAGCAAAAATGATTGGTAGATTTTCAACATTGAATTAAATTTTCCCATAGTGTAAAAAAAACTTAGTTAAAAAAAATGGATGAACATTTTTTCTAACCCAATTCGCATACATGACCACCAAAAAGGTTGGAATTCTTGCTAATGAAACTGATAAAATTAAGCATTCCATTGCTGGAGCCGTTGCGGGCTGTGTCAGCTCTATTGTTACATGTCCTTTAGACGTAGTAAAGACTAGGTTACAAAACCAAGGCAAAATTGTTGATTATAGAGTACCTATTTATCAAGGTACAGGAGGTATATACTTGATAGTAATTCCTTTTAGTTCTTTATAAAAGTGAAATATTTTAATTATATTAAATGAGTTTAGAACTTTAATTGAAATGAATGATGACAAAGATAATTTATTATCTAGGAACTTTGAAACGAATATGGGTAGAAGAAGGAATCCGTGGGTTATATCGTGGTCTTGGACCAACATTATATGGATATCTTCCAACCTGGGCTATTTATTTCAGCGCGTATGATTATTTCAAAGCAGCATTAGGAGCAGAATCAGGTAAAAATCGCATTCTAAAGATACTCTTTCAGAATAAATATTCAACAACTTGTTAAAGTTGATTTAGAAATTTATTGAAAACAACAAATTAAATATATTTTATTATAATGATATTTATGAAGATAATACAATAAAAAAAAATAGTTAATCACGTCAATTAATAAAAAAAAAATGGTGTAATGCATATTGAAAGAATCAAAGGGAGGGTAGTCATTTTAATTAGATTTCTTCATAAAATGTACGCGAATTTTGTTTTATAATATAATTTTTTAATATTTTTTTTTCTAAAGCAAGAACTTATATGACAACATTATTATTATCTTGCTCTTGAAACTAATTTGTGATAGGACAAACCGGACATCACCAATGGGTTGTGCATATATTCGCGGCCATGGGCGCAGGTGCCACGAGTACTATAGTCACTAATCCATTATGGGTGATAAAAACGCGATTCATGGTATTTGTTAATAATGTTAATAATTAATATAATGAAAATGTCGCGCATAATTTTTATTGTCGCGTTTTTTTGCTCATTCGCTCGTTCAATCAAATTTTTTTTTAAAAAAAATTTCATGATTTTTAGTCGATTATTGACAAATTAATCCTGAAAAAAAATTCTCTTTATCATTTAACATTTTATATAAATATAGACGCAAAATGAAACAACTTCATATATGTATAAAAATACATATCACGCTTTTAAAACTATTTATAAAACTGAAGGATTCAGAGGATTTTATAAAGGTCTTGGTCCTTCATTAATGGGTGTAAGCCATGTGGCTGTTCAATTTCCTTTATATGAGAAATTGAAAGTTTGGTTAAGTAAGTTTTAATTTATCATCTTATCTCTTGAACAATGGAATGCATCTAATCTCATGATTTTTTTTTTACTTAGAACATCCTGAACAAGATCATTTATCCAATACTTCGATTTTGTTCGCATCATCAGTTTCAAAAATGGCAGCATCAGTAGCAACTTATCCACATGAAGTAGTTCGTACGCGTTTACAAAATCAAACGGCCAAACCATTCAAGTATAACGGAGTATTACACTCCGTGAAAGTAATAAAACACGAGGAAGGTTGGTTAGCTTTTTATAAAGGGATGTCGACTAATTTATTGAGAACTGTACCTGCGAGTGCTTTAACCATTTTAACTTATGAGATATTAGTTAGAAGGTTGAATGCTAGTGCAGATAAAGGTGGTTGATTTGATTTGATAAGATAAAATATTTATTTTGTTATTTCCATCCATTATTTTTATTTATTTCTTGAAAGAGGGCAAACAAACGAACCTTTTTTTTTATTTATTTTTTTTTTTTATTAAAAAGTTAAATATTGGGGGATATAGACACTTTGGATTTCGTAAATGTATTTTCCATTTGTAATGGTAATGATGGATTATATTGCTATATTCGCATCTGCAATACAGGATAATAAATAAATCAAAAGAAAAAATGTCTTGGGGAAAAAATTTGATTAGATTTTTCATTTACAAAATATATACTTTTATTTAATATTTTGATACCAATAAATATAATCATTATTCAAACAATTTTTTTAAAAAAAAAATTAATAAATAATATTAAAAGCAAGTTCTACAGTAAAATTATTACTTGGATATTCCATATCATAATTCATTAAACAAGAAGGAACACTTATAATCAGAACTTCCATACCAAATTAAAATTTATTCTAATGAATTGATTCTAGGTTGAGATCCTCCAGACGATCCAGCACTTGGTGGAGTAAATAAACTACTCATAAGATCTTGGAATATATTGAATTGTTGTGGTCGTTGTACTCTTAAATTAAAGAATATTTCTCCAATCTTATTTAACAACTTAATAATTTATTAAATTTAAAAATAACTTGAGAATTAAGGCATTTGATTTATTAATAGCAATGCTAATAAAATGGTGAAAAGGTACTTACTTCATCAAAGGAAGGTTCAATTGATAAGGCACTTTTATACTTATTCCTTAACTCAGTAAAGAGATCTGATGCATCTCTTTGAATCGTTAAAATCAAAAACTGCAAAAAGTTTAATAAAGGTAAAGTGTACAAATCCACTTCAATAGGGTCTCCAGTTATTGTTGGTCGATATGGCACGGTCCCTGATTTTATACTTGGATCTTTCTCCATGGCTTCCGAGACAAAAGAATCAAATGAATTCTTTGCATCACGAATATTTCTAAGACATAAGTACCTATAATATTTAAAATACTTTCAGTTTACAAATATTCTAACCGATAAAATACATGTCTTTCCCAAAAATAACATACTGCAAAACCGCGCGAGCTATATAAGCTCCTCTCTTGGATGGGTGGTCTTTGCCTGACCATTCAACCAACATCTTTCCATATACTTTACTACTTTCCGAAGTACCGGCAAGAAAATGTGGTTCGGCTTCGGAATATAGATGATCTATTAAAATCCATGGAAAAAATTGTTAGTTATTACCATTTTATATAAATTGAATAAAATATTGTCTACAATACCTTTATAAAATAACTTTCCAACATAATGATGTAATTCCGGATCACCCGCAGGATTTTCGCTAAATTTTATCGACCAACTGGAATTTTTAAAATGATTATTAAAAAGACAGAATAAAAGGGTAAATATAAAAGGTAATTCATATTCACTTAATCGATGCATCGATAAATCTTTTTCGGCCAGGCTCAT
This sequence comes from Funneliformis geosporum, assembly GCA_946474995.1. Classification (NCBI taxonomy): domain Eukaryota; kingdom Fungi; phylum Glomeromycota; class Glomeromycetes; order Glomerales; family Glomeraceae; genus Funneliformis; species Funneliformis geosporum. Next base: position 7,824 of record CAMKVN010003156.1, read on the forward strand.
CTACTGGGAAAAGTTCCAATAGTTGAATTATCCGAGCTTTATTATAAAATAAATTAATATATAGTAAAACGCGGTAATCCGAGAAAGCGATCAATGAAAAAAAAAGAGGCTAAATACCTTTCGATTCGTCCGTAACTGGCATTTTTTCTTCATTATACGCGTCAATTAAATACAAGGATAAATCCGAACCACTGCCAGTTTGCTTATGCTTAAGTAAGGTATGTGCACCGGAAAATAAAAGATCAATTGCACTTTTATACTTTTTTTGTTTAATGTATCTATAATTTTAAATATTTTTATAAGAAATAAAGATTTAAGATGTATAATACTGATTGACAGTAGTTCACAGTATTCAAAGTTTTTAATAATAACTTACCGTCTACAGACAGTACGATACATTTGATGGGCTTCATAATATTTTCCTTCTTCAACAGAAGCATTAAGTTTGTCAAGAACCTTATCTGTTCCTTTCGCGTTTGACATTGTTTTTAGTTAGCTATATAATTATATCGATACGTTCTAAAATTTTTAATAAATAAGATACGCTATCTCAGTAATTAGTGATCGGAAAATAAAAGAAATATTGCTATTTGTATCAACCGAAGTAAATGAATGCATTTGAAAGATTTTTTTATATGAATTTATAAATCAGGTCAGGTTCGATCAACTGTCTGATTTTCTGATTAGGTTAAAATTTTTGATGTTCTTAAATTTATGATTATTGGAATGATATAAACTTCTTTGTTTTTATTATATAATTTTAATAATAAAAATTTCAACATCGAATTGTTTATAACTTTCTTTGATATAGCTGTATGTATATATACTCTACCACATTTGTCTTAGTCGCATATTTTTATTAATCAAATAACTCAAAATGTTAATAGATTATTTTTTTAATTGTAAATTTACAGAAATTATTTATATTTTAATATTAAAAATTTTAGATTTATTAATTTAAAAGATTATTATAAATAAAACTAGAGTTTTAGCAGAAAAGAATATAACATTTAAATCCCTTATAATAAAAAAATGAGAATAATAGCCCTAAGAAAAAATAAAATAAATCATAAAAATGTAATCATAATATAATAATAGAGCAATAATATATAATATATTATTAATAATATTAATAATAATACCTTTTTTTTTTAATCTAAAACTTAATTAAGTTTAGGAATCTTAATAAAAGATTAAATAAAAATATCAACCTTTATATCTAAATTCTCTAATCAGATTTCTTAAGATTAAAATATCTAATATATTAAATTCTTCCTATATAAATTTATTTTTCATAGCTTTATAGAATAATAATTTATGATTATAAAAAATTATTTATTAAAACAAATAGTGATAAATTTCTGATTAAATATAAAGAGTAAATAAAATGAAAATAGAAAAAATGAATTTGAAGTTTAAATATTTGAATTATTGTTAGTTTTTTATAATTTATAAAATCAAATAATATTAATCTTAAAGTATTATCTTAAATAATCAGATTATATTGCTGTAAACTAAATTTGAAGTAATATATTTAAATTAAAAATATTGAATTAAAATTACAATATATTAACAATTATTATATAAATATAATCATAATCAAAAACAATTAACTTATAATTGATTTAACTAATATAACTAAGTGATTTATTGTAAAAGTTATATGTTTTGAAATTAATATAATAATTTTTTTATATTTATTATAATATTATTTATAATTTCTATATTAAATAATGTTTTTTTTAAAATCTTATTTGGGGTATACTACAACAAAACTAAACAAGATGAACATTGATATTATCAAGGATTGCAAGGATCAAAATTTGTAATATGATTATAATTTGTTATCTTAAATAATATATATAGAATTAACCTTATATAAAATAATAATATTAATTATTAATTAACTTCATTAATATAGATAAGATTTTTGGGATATGATTAAAATCAAAAATAACATTTAGACAAAATGGCATATTAATATATAAATAGTATGATGATCTTTCATAGAGAAAAAATGTATTAGTTGCTAGTAAAAAAAAAGAAAAAGTTGTCTAATAAGAATTTAGTCAGTATAAATTGTTTAGATATTTTAGATATTTAGATATTGCAATATTAATTATTTAAATTGTCTATTAATTTATTTTTAAATATTATCTAAATGTATTGATTTAAATACTTATCTATAGTGATTATATTTATTTAAAAATTTAGTATTTAAATATTTAAATTTTTTTCAAAAAAATTTGAATTAAATTCAAATTTAAAAGAATATTTAAATTTTCACCACAAATTCGAACTTTGTGTCATTAAATTTTATTAGAATTTTAATATTAATATTATTATCATTATTATAGCATTTTACTAATTTTAATATATATTAAGATTCAGGAAAATGCTATTTAATAATAGCATGCTTTTTTTGAGAAAGATAAAATTTTTTATAAATTTAGGATCTAACCTATTTCTTTTTATAATGATGTGATTATTCATATTAGAAAAAAGTTTTTCACTAGATACTATTATTTGATGTTTCAAAGAAAGTAATAGCAATAATTATAGAAATTGAGTCAAAAGCAAAGCTCCAAACAGTTCAAATCAATCCGAAAAATTTTCAGATCAGTTCAGTTTTTTTAGTTCAGATTGTAAAAAAATCAATCCGAAAAATTTCAGATCAGTTTGAATTTTTTTGGATTATAATTCAATCTGAACTGAAAAAATCTGAACTGAACGAATTCAATCTGAAAGTTTTGGATTGATCTGAAGTATCAGTTAATAATAAATGCCTTTAAATTTTGTGACATTTTTTATTAAGAAAATAACTGGTAAAAGTCACATCTGAATTGTCAGAAGTGACTTTTAAAATACAATAAAGTCAAATCCAAATTGTCAGAAATGACTTTTATTAGAAAAAAATACTAATAAAGTTACCTCTGACAGTTCAAGTGAGACATTTATAATAAAAAAATAGTTGCACTGAACTGTTAGTGCTAGGAAAATAATAATAACAATCGCATCTAAACTGTTAAAAGCAGTTTTTATTATTTTTTTTATAATAAAAGTCATCTCTGACAGTTCAGATGCAGCTTTTATTATTATTTTTATAATAAAAGTCATCTCTGACAGTTTGAATGCGACTTTTATTATTATCTTTTATAATTAAAGTCACCTCAGATGTAACTTTTATTATTATTTTTTATAATAAAATTGTCTGAAAGTTCGGATGTCACTTTTATTATTATATTTTACAATTAAAGTTATCTGACAATTCGGATGTGACTTTATTATCATATTTTATAACAATCGCAGCGCATTTTTCCAATTTTGAGTAGCAAACTGTGTTACATATAGTGCTGATTAAAGATGGTACAGCAATTGATTTCAAATTTACAAAATGTTGCAACATAAGCTAAAATTAGTTGCAACATAT
>CAMKVN010003157.1:0-11247 GCA_946474995.1 Funneliformis geosporum
TATATAATAATAATAATAAAAATAATAAATATAACGAATATAATTGAAATAATGAAAATAAGGGAAATCAGGCTAATCCTGCAAATCAGGCTGATCAGACGAATCAGAGAAATCAGGAATTCTATAGATCATTTGGCACAGTACTTATTACATCATCATTCCATAGGTCATCGATAATCAGCACAGTAAGATTAATTTCAGACGTTGACAACGTAAAAAATTCAACTAAAAATAACATATACAATATATTGATTAGACGGAAAAAATCCAAATAAAAATTAACATATATAATATACTGATTAGACATAAAAAATATATGCAAAATTACATATACAATATACTGATTAAACATAAATTCCATATTATTTTGCATATGAAAAAAGTCAATTTTCAATATCTAGTATATAAAAATATTTACGAATTTATTATACTGTTTTGCTACATTTATTATATGTTTTTTAAACATATTATTTCTGTATACTTTCCTTATACAGATTATTTATAGGGTTGTATAATATTAAAAAAACCAATAAGAATATCCCTATTGATGACTTAGAAATAACCTGATTGGAAACTAGATGTTAATAAATTAATATCAATAAGAATAATCCTATTGATATCTTTATAACATCCTGATTGGAATCTTATTATATCCTATCTATGCCATTATTCGTCATCAATCAGGATCATCTGATTTAAAAAAACAAAAAATAGGAACCAATCAGGTCAAATCTAACAACCCAGATTTGATCCAATTGGTCCACTATTTGTTATTGTTCAATTAGTGAGAGAGTGTTGTTATTAGAATTATTATCATTTTGCAATTGCTTCTATTCTAATTTTATAACTCTATTGATGATATCCTCGATTTTAGCATCTGGTCTATTATTCTCTTTCATAATCTACTTTATAAGTTCTGCATTTTTGGCTTTAACCTCAGTAAGCTTCTTTTTAAGTTCAGGAATCTCAGCATTTTCAGCCTCAAACTTAATAATCAATTGTCTTAATAAATTGTATAGCCTATATTGAAATGATAATTAATTTTTATATACTATATGTTAGTATTCAAAATTAGCAAAATATTTCTTACAATCAAAGATCTTTAGGATGAATAGCTATTAGGATATTTCTTAACTTATTTTCAGATCAGATAGATTTATCTTCTGCAGATACATAACATTAAAAGAAGGAAAAAAAGAGAAATTTTCTAATATTGCACTGCATATTTTTTGGGCAGTGATAATTATCACTTCAGATTAGTTAGATTGGTAAAGTACTAGTATTCTGCTTGATTAACTAGTATTCTACTATCAAGTCTCAACATTAAGGTGAAAGTATTACTGAACTGGCTTGTTAAAGATTAATTAAGATAATTAAGAAGTTTATCATTAAAATTAGGTGTTATAACATCCACAAAATTTTCAATATGAATATTTGGATTAAGTGAAATAAGCTGATCTATAACTTCTTTGCTAATATTATAACATCCTTTAGATCAAGATATTTTAAATTTAATAATTTCTTTGATAGTCATATCATTAATCAATCTGCAATAGGTAATATTGATATATTCTAATCTACATCTGTATGCTCACTAAAGATGGGAACTGTAATTAATATGTTGCAACTTTTAATGTTGCAACTTACGTTGCAATTAGTTTTAACCTATATATGTTGCAACTAATATTAGCTTATGTTGCAACATTTTGTAAATTTGAAATCAATTGCTGTACCATCTTTAGTAAGGATCGAGATAGTTCATTTTTCGCAGTCTTCAATAGTTGTCTAATTTGGCAAATTAAATGTCATCGGAGTTTCATCCATGTTGCCGATCAAATTCAAAGGATAGTTGTATTCATTTCATTTATAAAGAATATATGATGAAAAATTCTGCTGATTTTCATTATATTCTTCAGGTAATCTTTGTGCAACTGTAATGTATTAGCGGTTTACTAACAAATTACGAGATATAAATCCATCCACCCACTTATGTGTAAATTTATATCTAGAAATATCAGGATACAAAGTATGATATTCTTATTTGCTAGCCAAACTACAAGCTTTTGCACTAATCATGTATCTGGTTACTGTTTTTAGTTATTTTCTTAATTCACGAAACTACTCTAAAAGATCCTCTTTAAGTTGAGGATATTTTGGCTGTGTACCTGTATTAAGTTATTGAACATATAGAGCTGCATGCATAAAGCACTCTTTTTCTTCTTCCAGTCGTGAACTTGTTTTAGTTCTATATTATATTTACTTGCTATTGCCTGAACACTATGTCCATTTTCATTGTAAACACAACCATCAATTTTTTGCGAGCATTCTATTGTCGATGTTTTTTTTGTGTGGTTTTTGCTTGACGTGCACAAAAATTTCTTCTTGACATTTTTTAAGTATTAAAGGTTTTTTGATAATTTCTTAAGTTTAAAACTTCACATATAATCTGCTTTGATTATCACACAAATTATTTAAGGGGAGCATCATGGGTAGTAGCTAAATAAAGAAATATTAAATTCTACTTCTAGAGATTTCTTGTTATTTATAACTCAATTCCTAAATTTTATCTTGATGAAATGTAATGAATTTTTAACGATGCAAGTCATTAATTTTACAATTATATTATTGACTACTCCTAATTTATTTATTATAGACATGTTAGCAGACAAAATAAAGCTGATGTCTGGCTAATTAATATAGAATGCAACAGAGAAGTATATGATATAGAAGAGCATATTAATTTTTTTTGAAAGATGAAAAAATTTTTTATAATTGTAACTGGCATAACCTGTAATGTTAGATTTGCATAACAGTATCTTATAAGCCACCATTTACAATGATAACTGTATATAATACCCCTATATAGTATATCCTTCCAAATATAGTATCCAGTTCCTTACACAGTGCCCATGGATACTATTTAATTTAAAAAATTGAGTTCTTGAATAAGACTCTGAGTACTTTATATAGTGGCCAACGGTACTATTCTCTTCACACTATTTAAGATATTTTTGATATAATAATAATGTATGACTTAACCTATCTATATTTTCTTATCCCAAGATATAATATGATCAATTATAAATCTTATAGGATTTGGAAGTTGATCCCACATTATATCTTTCTTCATTTTAATATTAGAAATATCTTGTGGTTTATAATTTGAGAGGTTATAACTAAAAATAAATTTATGACTATTCCTGACACATCAGTGTAGTCTAAACCCCTAGTTAAGCAATCAAAAATATGTAAAATTTCCTTTACAGCATGATGATATATCAAAATAAATTATACGAGAATCTTCTATATCTACTTTGAGTAAAGCATCATGATTACTTGTAATCATTCACCTGAAAAAGTCTCTTAATTATAAAGTTTCAAGACCATTTTATTTTATATCTACTCTTCTGATAGTTATCTAACTTGCAGACTTATTATAACTTAAAATTTTAAATTTTGCAGTTAATTAACAAAAGAATTTTAAAATATTTTTATTATATTAGTAATCTTTTTATTTTTTTGAAAATTTTACTAAAATAATAAAATATAAAAATATATTAATATTTTTTTATATTTTTTTTAAAAAATATTAAACAAAATATATAAATGTTTAATTTCATATTAATTATATTACTTTTATATTATTTTTATTTAAAATAAATATTGTTAAGTTAGTAAAACAAAAAAATGTCTTTTTTAGATAAGTCAGATCAGATCATTTCAAATATAATCAATCTAATTTGATCTGATCTGATCTAAAATCACATAATATTTAAGTCAAATCAGATCAGATCAGATCAAATTTATATTAGTTTTATATTTGATTTAATTTGATTCAAATCAAATCAATTATCTGATCTAATCTAACTTATTTTGAAGTTTTAGATAGAACTAAACTTTTTTTAATTTGTATTTTTAAAAAAAAATTTAAATATATTGAAAAGAAAAATTTTTTTCTAATGTAATTATTTTGTTCTAACACAATAGATATTGTAAATAGATGCTAATTTAATATGTTGATTATTTTAATAATAATAGATTTAAGGATTCAATAATACTAGTATATGATTTATTTAAAAGATATTTAAATGAATCTATTTAAAAAAATTTGTAAAAGTAATATTTATATAACTGATTCTAGGTGGTGATTTAACTTATATTTGCTAATCTCTTAATATTAACAATTAATAAGCTATTTAAAAATAACCTTTGCAAAGAATGATTGATACTTTTGAAAAGCTAATAATAATGCTAAAAAAACAATTTAGAGAAATCTTTAATATGCTAATATAAGTGTTATATATAAGTAGATTAAACAATTCTGTGAAAATATTTCTAATAAAGTTATTATTAAATTTTTTAAAGCTGTGATATAACAAATTCATTAAAAAATTCTAATAAAGAAAATGAAGAATTGGAAAGATAAAAAATTGGCAAGCAATAAAAAGAAAACTAATAATGAATTTTAAAGAGATTTCTTGTTTAATAATAATTATATATGTTGTTTTACAAATAATATGATATGAGAAAAATTAAATATGAAAAATTAAATTGATTTGTTATAATAATTTTGGAGTTACTAATTTTTAAAATTGGGTTTATTAGAATATTGTTATCCTTTTTACTGCAAATTAATAACTAATAAGTTGCATATATATTATACATTTAAATATAATTTACTTATTTTCAAATATAAAAAATCAAGAATGAAAATTTATTAAGTAATTTTTTATTTTGATAGACTCATTAATTTACCTCTTATTATATCTATAATTTTAATAAACTTTTAAGATTCCCAAAATTGGTTTAATTAGAAAATTTTAGTTAATAAAATTAAATAAATAATATATTACTAATATTTATTATCCAGAGTGAAGCGGAAGACAATTTATTGTACTGTAATAGATGTTTTTGTGTTAAACCCTGAAAAAGTCCTTTCCTCTACTTATGTTACCTATTCATACCACTGTTTTGTTACGTTTTTAGAAAAAAAAATAAAAATTGAATAAATAGAGTGATAGTTTTCCCTAATTTTATATTTAATGATAAATATAAATATTAAATTTTTTTATTGTATTAATCAAAAATCGATTTCAATACATTGCAAGATGACTTACCAAAATTTTAGATGAACGTTACGTTACTGAAATTTCAGCGAAGGTCCGTCGCCAAAAATTGTCTACTACGGAACTTAAAGAATAACGACGAATTGCCTCTTGACTAACCCCACAACAATTAATAATAATGAAAATAGGAATCTTCCACAAATGTCCTGAATTTTTCAGCTTCACGGCAAATACGGTTAATAAATTAACGAATTACCATAAACATCAAAATTATGCCAATTGATATGCAATGAACCAGAAAATACTTTTAGCGCAAATGACAATTAGAATTCTTTATAATATAAATCATACTGAAATAAATAACATAAAAAAGACTATAGCATTCTTTCCTCATAGAGAAATGCTTCTATTATAACATTGTCAATCTTCAATTATCTCACGCACGTTCAATACAATGCAATGTTCTGAGTGTCAAAAGATCTAAATACATTCCTTTTTTTCCTCTTCTGTTATCAAAACCTCATTTTTCTTATAGAACTAAATGGACTAACAGCTTTAATTGTAGGAAGTACAAAATCGTTTTGTCTAACATTATTCGCTGCTTCAATATCCAAAGGTGGCAATTGCGGTGCTTGTCCATTATTATCATTGTTTTGTCCATCTGTTGTTTTAGTCCATGAATAACGAGCAACGTTCTTTTTATCTCCTGGAATTAAATGTCCACCTCTTCTAAATAAAAAATTGTCATTTTTCTTTTTTTTCTCTATTCTCTTGTTTAACCTTATTTCTTCTGGTTCATTTGGTGAGGCAAATATTAAATTACTCTCAGAAAAATATGGATGCTTAAGAGAATCTAATGCAGTGAGACGTTGTCTTGGATCATAACGCAAAAGATGTGAAAGAAATTCAAGAAAATAAGGTGGAGTTGCTTGAGGGAACCTACTTGATAATGGTTGGGGCAAGATCTAAAAATTGAAAGCATGTTTTTATTTGAGTTGGAATTGTACTTTCATGAGACATAAATTTATGAAAAATCTTGTATCGTTAATATTAGTATATATCAACTAAACGTGTAGAAATAAGTTCAAAAAAAAAATTTTTTTTATGTTTTTTACCTGCGGAAAAGAAAATCCCATCGCCTTTGCAAGTTTAGCACCATCCTTCCATTCTCCTCCACCAACCCCACCGACTTGCATAGCAAGTTCCGATTTAGCGTTAGGATTTCCTAGTACTTCAGAAATTTTGAAAAGTTGATCTATTTCACTTTGTCCAGGAAATAAAGGTTTTAAAGTACACAATTCCGCTAATATAGTTCCGACTGCCCATAAATCTATTGGTGAAGAATAATAATTTGAACGTAAAAGTACTTCTGGTGCACGATACCTAAAATATGGTTAATTAAATATCCGAAATTTAAATAACAAATTGGAAAATAAATTTCTTACCATCTTGTACTAACGTAGTCTGTATATGGAGACTTCGATTTTATCTCTCTTGCCAAACCAAAATCACCAAGTTTAACTATATACTCAAAATCTTCAGAACTTTTTATATTGTCCGTCAAAGTATTTTTAAAACATGGAGTATTAGAAGGAAATGTTGAATTATTTTCCTGTATTTCATAATTATAATCACATTCACACGTTATTTTTTTTCGAGTTGAGATAAGAATATTTTCCGGCTTCATATCACGATGAAAAATTCCGTGTGAATGAATATGATAAAGTCCTTCAAGTATTTGGAATCTATATAATTATTGAAATGTGAGAAGATATTAAGTAATTTTTAAAAAAAAAAATAACTAAGATTTTAAGAATGACTTTACGTGATATATTGTACAATTTTTTCATCCAACACTTTTCCTTTCCTATCTTTTATTAATTGATAAAGGTTGCCTTCCATATATTCAAAAACAAAATATAACTCTCGCGTTTGAGGTATAAGAAAAGCCTCTAGTAAAGAAATGATATTTGGTTTTGACGGTAAAACTCTTAGAGCCTTTATTTATCCAATTCCCAATTATTATCATTACAATTAACAAAATTATGTTAAAAACACGTGTGGTGAAATGAATCTAAAAATAATTACGAAAACGAAAATGACTATAGAACTTAGATCAAAATATATATATATATATATCTTCCAATTAATACCTTAAATTCACGAAGCTCACAAACTTTATCCCATGAAGAAAATTTCTTTTTCATTCTTTTGATGGCCACCTTTTATATTATTTTAAAAAGAGCATAAATGTAATTAGAAATAAACTTGGGCGAAATAAAATTGTTTACAATAAATAAATTTATTTCATATTGAATTCTACCCTATATAGCTTCTACAATTTATGATTAACTTTGTGGAAAATCAATATTCGGCGCGTCTTAAACTCTTCATGAACTTATTTTACAAATTGTTAGATTTAAAAAAATGTAAATAGAAGTCATGAATTTTAATTTCCATATTATTTTGTATAAGCTTCAATAAAACTTTCTGATAAAAACTTTCCGTTTTCTTATGAAGCCGAATATGTCTTACTTTTCCTTAATCCAAATTTCAAAGGAAATCTAGAAAACTATATAAAGAAACTCACCACTTGTCCTGTTTGTTTGTGTTGTGCTTGTATAACTGTGCCAAATGAACCGTCTCCTAACTCTTTTATGATAAGGTAATCATCCATTTTGACGGCACAATTTTAAAGATGTAAGAAAGGTGTATAATAACTTTGGACGTTTCGGAGAAAAGAAGATCTGACGAAGACGTTATATATAACTTAAAACAAATGATGTATTTTTTAGTCAACTTTTTGTGGTTTTAAAAAATTGATTTTTATTTGTTTATTTTTCATAATATAAGTACACCATATAATCATAATCGGTTTCACAAAATCGGTGATTATATAGAGGCGTGACTGAATATAGGTATGGCTTTTAAATTATCATAATTTTGGCCAGAATTATAAATTATAACATATATGGAACCTTTGCAATAGAAAAGGGGAAAACTGCCAGGAAAATCAATTTTACTTTATATGTTAAGTATGATTTTTAAGCTGAAATATATTCACATTTAATATTAATTCATTTTTTTTTTTTTTTTTTTTTTTAAAGATGTGATAAAGCATATATTATTTAAAATTCAGATTTAGAATACAATATAAATCCTATAAAGGATACATTAGTAAAAAAAAAAAATAAAGTAAAAGCTGTTTAGTCTTTCTCGAAGAAAAAATTAACTTCAACTTCAACTAAAATAAATGGTTATCTTATTACTTTCATTAATGACTACTAAGAGAAAAAAATCAATTGTGTTTCATTTTAATCTGATACATTATTAAAAACCTAAGAAATAGGGACTGTTGTTAAGTCCGGAGCATGTGTAATAAAAGTAACCAATAACATATTAACTCAATTTTTGAGCGGGTGGATATCGAAACATTTTTGTGTTACACATTCTAGACAATATAAGTCCTTCGTTACATTCCGGACTAATTAAGTAGCCAATTAAAATCATTTAAAGATCAGATTAAATAATCGGATCAACAGATCAAAAAATTTCATGATTCAAATATTTTGAAAAAAAACGTGCTCACATTTCATATCGTTAGGACGACATGTTTAAATTTAATGAATTCAAAATTTAATATATGTTTGAAGCCTATTCCTATATTTCCAAAACTAACAATAGTAGAAATTTCAAATTTTTTTCCTAATGAGTTTGCGTCTGGGTTAGCATCTACTTCTAAAGGACTAATTGATCTTACAGAGGTTTGTATTTTTTTTTATCTAAAATCTTTTTAATATAATTATTAATATATTTATATAAATAGTTGAATACAAATATTATTACTATACTAGGAAAACGGAAATCATTGTTAAGTCCGAAACTTCTCATAGATTACAGAATACATGATAAAGTCTACTTAACATGATCATAGCAGCATTAAAAAATAATCAATCGCAGATTTCTAAATTAAGTAAATCTACCCTAATTCTGGCTATAAAACAGAGAAAACTGTGTTTATAGCGCTATGGTTATAATGAAACAAAAACATGACTGCAGCTCAATTTTTAGATAGTTACTGCATGTAAATTGAAAGTTTCAAAACAATAAAGAACAATAAAGTATTTCTTAATGAATATTAGATCCTTTTTCAAAACTCTAAAAATATTGTATAAGCGATGATTGTGTTAATTTTCTTTGTATCAATTCGTTCTTTATTTAATTTTGATTAACTGATCCAGACAGATTGATTAATTAGTTAGAAAATGTATATAAGAGAAGACAAAAGGAAAGAATATGAAAAATTGTAATAAATTAAATTTTTATTTCTTTTTGAAAGATTTTGAATTTTTTATTTTAGATATTAGATATGACTTTTATCAGAATAGATATTTACTTAATTTAGAAATGTAGTGTAATGTCTCATGATATGAGGAGCGGAATGACAATAGGATACAATGTGTAAACATATATAGTTTTTTGCTAATGTTTCAGACTAACAAGAAGATTCACAAAAATTTAATGAAGATTTTTTTAGTAAAATTTATCTAAAATTTTAATTAAACATTTGTATATCTAATACTTATTTTTTTATACTATTTAGCTATCAGTTAAAAGTAAGAAATGAAAATAAAAGATCTTTCAAAAAGAAAAAAATCCAAGTAAAAATAATATCAAATGGATAGATATAAAATTAAAAGTTTACTTACATTTTGGGGTGAACATTTAGAAGAATAGAAGCGAGGAAAAATAAAAGTTTATCAAAAGATAGTAAATACAAATATATTGTCTGGTCGCAAATTAGAAATAAGGTGAGAAAATTATGTGAAATGTACTTGCAAGAAAAAAAGCTAATTCTACTGATGAAGAAAGCGTAAATTGGATTTGGTTTTCACAAATAGAAGAAATTTTAGCACAAAGCAAAGCTGTTAATCCAGATTATATTACAAATTCTTCAACTACAGATTCTATTTCTGATAACGAAAATTTAAATAATAAAGAAAATTATGAAGCTAATAAATCCAAAAAGAAAAAAAAAATAGTAAATGGAATTAAAGATTTATTTGAAATGATTGTTACAATGGAGGAGTCAAGGAATAGATTTTATAAAAAAAAACTAGATTTAAAAGAATGCGAAATTCAAAAAAATTTTGAATTAGAAGAAAAAAAAATTAATTTAACAATATGAATTAGAAAAGGGCAAGCTAGAAATATAAAAGTTACGTGCTGAAAATGAAAAGGTTAAATTGAAGTTAGAAATGTTAAATTTCATAAAATAACGAATAATAAAACATTTGTTTGATTTTGCTTAATAAATTTTTTTAATAAAATGTCAATTTATGAATTTTAATTTTCATTAATATTTTTATTCATAATTTCGATTTTAAAGTGTTTTTATAAAATATAAGTCAATATTTCGTCAATGAAACGTAATATCGGTTTCGTTCGATTTGCATCAAATGATTCATTATCATCGTTCAAAACGAATGATGGATTTTATCGTTTGATTTGCATCGAATGATTCGTCATCATCGTTCGAACTGAATGATGATTCTTTTATCGTTTGATTTGTATCGAATGATTTGTCATCATCGTTCGAACTGAATGATGATTCTTTTATTGTTTGATTTGCATTGAACGATTCTTCATCATTGTTCGAACCAAATGATGATTCTTTTATCGTTCGATTTGCATTAATGATTCTTCATTATCGTTCAAACTGAATGATGATTTTTATCATTCGATTTGATAGAACGATTCTTCATCATCGTTCAGACCGAATAATGATTCTTTTATCGTTCGATTTGATTGAACGATTCATCATCATCGTTCGAACTAAATGATGATTCTTTTATCGTTTGATTTGCATTGAACGATTTGTCATCATCATTCAAACTGAATGATGATTCTTTTATCATTTGATTTGCATTGAACGATTTGTCATCATCATTCGAACTGAATGATATTTTTTTATCGTTCGATTTGCATTGAACAATTTGTCATTGTCGTTTGACATTGATTTATTTATCATTTTTATACATAAAACACATTTATTTTAAAATTTAAATTTACAAATGTAAATTTTATTTTACTAATTATCCTAAAATTTATTTATACAACAAATTGATTTAACATTTCTTCTCTTTTAAATTCTCCTTCTAACTTCAAAATCTCATTACTT
>CAMKVN010003158.1:0-11245 GCA_946474995.1 Funneliformis geosporum
CAGCAGATAAGCAAAAATCGAATGACAAAATATATGGAGTATTACCCTATATCGCTCCAGAAGTCTTGAATGGAGAATTATATACTTTAGCTTCTGACATTTACAGTTTTGGTGTAATTATGGCTGAATTATCATCTGGAAACCCTCCCTTTTATGACAGAAAACATGATGTGACTTTAGCCTTAGATATTTGTAATGGACTTCGTCCAGAATTTGGAAAAGGAACCCCTGAATTTTATAAGAAGTTAGCTTATAGGTGTATGAATGCAAATCCAAATCAACGACCAACAGCCGATGAATTATATAGTATATTAGATTTTTGGGATAATTCTATTAGATATGATGTTGAGAATTATAAAGATACTAAAGAACATGGATATTATGGAAAAGAAATAAACGAAGCATTTGAAAAAGCTGATAAAGAAATACCAAATATTTTAATTTCACGTAAAACAAATCCTGATGCTGTATATACAAGTAGAGCATTTGCATTTAAAAATCTGACGAAACCTATTAATTCGTCTCTTATTACTTCATATCTTAAAAAGGATGAAAATAATGAAGGTATTATCTAAATTTTGTTTTCGATAGTAAAAATATAAATATTAACTTTATGCATTTTAATTGTTTCAAGATTCTCAATTACATGAATTAGAAATTTACAATTAAAAGGTAATTTAATGATTAATTAAAGTAGGTTTTGATATTCACGGTATTATTTGTACATTGAAATATTCGCTCATGAGATATTTTATTTCTCAGATTAACTATTTTCATCATCATACATTAATTTTTTGGTTAAGGAAATCCGATAGCCTATTTTAACGTTATTTTTTACATTGCAATTATTAATATTGTTAAACACAACTAATCGTAATATTAATTTTAAAGTATATCCTTGGTTGCCTTTAGAAATTTCACAATATTTAGACAAAGCATCAGATGATTATGTAAAAGTTTATATTTTTTAGTAATTTATACTCATTTGTTTAAATAATACGTAATTTTTAGAATGATGTGATCCAATTCTTGAGTTATGATGACAACACGTGGTTTATGATCATTATATCAGAAAAATTTGAACGTAACACAAAGATCCAATATAGATAAATTAAATCAATAATGCACTTAAATATTCCCTGAAATAAAAAAAGGAGAAATTATATTCGATTGCTAGGGTACAAAGTGATCAAACTAGATAATAGTAATTAAAATTAAAACCAAAACAAATTATAATAAAAAAAAAATACAGGTATACCGTGCTGAATTCCGAAATGTAATTTTAAAATAAATTTTGTGTCAAAATCCTTAATATAATATATTTGAATTTAATAAATAATCCTTATTAAATTTCTAACGTCAAACATTTATGAAGATAGCTATTCATACTATACATTTGATAAAATATATGAGTAGTGTGCTATTAAAATTGAGGTACGGATCATATGATTTATTATGTCTCTTACCTCAATTTTAATAGCATACTACCCATATAAGCAATTAATAAAGTAATCTATAATAATATTAATCCAATAATGTCGTGTAATTTAATTGCCAATTTATTCCATTACAAATTAGCCAAAGGTTTAGACAAAACTTTCTCGTACATTATATCCAATAATATCTATCTGATTTATCAAATTTCTATTTAGGATCTGTTGAAATTGACTTTTCTGACCTTTGGACAATACGGACTTCTTGGCAAGATTGAAGAAATATGTCAAAATGACCACTTTTGACATCAGGGATCAATTAATTGGCATTTCCGTCATCCAAGCAAGTCTCCTGATATTTCTAGAGAATGTCGTAGCAAAGCCATGGGAAGGAAATTTTAATATAAAAATTCTTCGCTTCGCTCTTAGATCTATAAAAAAAATTTTGGAAAAAACTCTGATAATGATCATTTTTCTAGTTTTTATTCCGAAGAAACTCAGACACGTGATATTTTTTTGAATTGGAACAATATTGTAATTAGATAGTTCTTTTATCTTCGGGCCTATTACAGAGACCCGGCAGCGGTAGTAATTGTTGAATTCATTTAAAACTTGTAGATATATTTTATTTTATTGCGATGTAACGAAATAAAAGAAATAACTACATTTATTACCTTCCTTACGAAAATAGAAGGTAACACATCCAACTAATTTATCTCGTAGATTTTTATGGCCATGTGAATCTTCAATATGTTATTTTAAATTTTAGAAGAGTCTAAGCTGTAATTTGTGATTGTAATTAGCGTCAACATCTCATTTTTTAGACTCGAAACAAAATATAAAATTTTCTATTTCGCGATAAAATTAATAATGAAATAAATTTCATATTCTAATTATTTAAATTTACAGTTTTCAGTAAAGTAGCGTGATTAAAAAAGAACATAATATAAAACTAGATGTCAAGTGAATTTGTAAATTTTGAGTTGGGTAAAGCTGGCTACGATTTTGGTCAACCAGACATTTGTAATATATATAAGCGTTACCAATGCAGTTCCAGTAAAAATAATTTTACTGAACAACTTTCCCATACCACAATGATCTATTTCTTCATCATGTAAAAATAGACGGCAATAAGCCAACTGACAAGCAAGGTTATATTTTTCATTTCAACTGGTCTATCAAATTTCTTTTTTAAACATCATGCATTCCATCAATATAATTGTAAGTAATTTATACCTCCTTACTCAAAAATCCACATCTTGAAGGTTAAGCTAAATATTATAATAAATAAATAAACAATTAGTTTTTAAACAAAATAATATATAAGATACATCTTGAACAATTTTTTACGATAACGTGGTTTAAAAAAAATTTAACGCCAAAGTTCTTCCAGTAGTTTGCAGGTAATAGTTTTCAAACCCTATTTAAATATTGTGAAATATTATATTCATATATTTAGCAATAGCTTCGTCAATCGATATGAGTAAATAATTAAAATTTATTATTAAAGGTAGATTTAACAAATTTATAAAGCCATCTATATTGATAGTCTGCTATAGCGATATAAAATTTTTACTGCTGCATTAAAGTCTTAATAATTCTAAAATATCCAAGAAAACTAAATATAGTATACATTAATTATAATATATCATAACATATCAGGCATTAATTATTAAATACTAATTTAAAAAAAAGAAAAAAAATAATAAATCAAGATAAAAATTCTAGCTGAATATATGGGAGCTGATCTATTAAAAATGGGTTACGGCCTTTCAACAAAAAATGAGATTTTTGATTCATATTATAGTATATTAAATGAACTTTATTTGGTTAAATTTTTAGAGGCTATTAGCTTATAATAAAACAAGTAATTTGGCCAGCAAAAATGCTTAAATTTCTGTGTAATGTCAATCAAAATATCTAAAATTAGATTTTATAGAAATGATCAACGTAAATTTTAGCAATGATCGATAAATGATCGACATATATAAAATGCTTCAAAAATCTCTCGTTACGAAATTGATATAACGACACGACATGGCGGATTTAATCTCAAAATTTTAGATAATTTATAGTTTCATTATTTTTAAAATAATTTAAATATTTGTAAAAATAATTATTATAATAAAATGTTATATATATAAAAGCCTTATTAATTGATTAGACTCAATATTATTTTTAGTGCAATTTTTTATTGGCTAAGTATGTTTATTGTGGTGTAACTATTTTTTGGATCCATCAATTACTCAAAATCAATTTACTAGTCCCGTAACCCATTTTTAATAGATCAGCTCCCATATAATGCGTTTGATTCAAAAAAAAAGTAGAGTTTCTATTGATTCTAATAATTTTATTCATAGCTATTTTTTTTAATTACTAACTATCAAAAATTAAGAAGCTGAATTAGATACCTAATTATATTAATTTAAAATAATATACAACAGTAAAAATATCATTACAATTATTTGAATTAGATTTGAAAATGGCATTTTAATAAAAACTCAAAAAGTGATTAATAGTAATTAATCCTTTTTATAATTGATTCTACTTTTAGAATCTCTAAATTGTTTATTTTTTTTTGAAAGTATTCTAGTTCTAGAAATATTATAAAGAACCAGGATTTGATTTTTATTAGATTCATATAATAATTCATAAATTGCATTACTTAAAATAAAAGATTTCATATACCTCACTAAGGAATATCCTTCCAAAGCCAATATTCCAAATCATTACGGAAACTTTTGTCATAATAAAAGATTTCATATACCTCACTAAGGAAATTTCCAAAGCCAATATTCCAAATCATTATGGAAACCTTTGTCATAATAACCCATGTTGATTTGGTGAAAAATTGATTTTTATATTGATATTAATTATATAGAGCAAATATTTTTGAAGGAATAAAGTGAAGTTCTTTAAAAGAATTAAAGGGATATATGGTATAATGATATAATTTTGTTTATTTCATATCATATCGTTTATTTTATTTTATTTTATTTATTTTTTTTATTTTTTATAATTTTTAAAAAAAAAAAAATCCTTGGCTGTATATTTTTTTTAGAGGGAAAATGAAATCTATTAGCATCTGACTGGTAGCCATTTTGAATCGGAAAATCAAAAGACTTTTAATTATTTGCTTTTTTCATTATAATGATGATAAAAGTAGTTCAAAGATTGTTTGATTATTACCATATATTTTACTTTTTTTTAAAACATACTTTTATTTTACAAAGGTTTCTAATAAAAGCATTCCTCTATAGATTAAAATGATTAATAATTACATGGAACAATTGCACTTCAACAATCCTGATAGTATGATTAACATATTTGAAAAAAACGAATGTCAGAATAAAATAAATAAGGATAATTTTGTTTAATAATGTCACAAAAAATAAAACTATTAAATGAATGAATGGAGGGATGAATGGAAATTGCGTTCGCTAAATATCATATGTATTACTAATCGGATTTCCAAATGAAAAGAAATTTTTTTTTGACACTGCTTTATAGAAAGGTCCAACAAAGAATGTAAATCCGAAAAAATACTTTAATTTGTTTATTCAAAATACATCAAATTGAATATTTATTATATTTATCACGTTATGTACAAGTCTTTTATTTGCCTGAAGTAGTAGGGATTAATTCCCATAAAAATGATCTAATAAAAAAAAACATACCGATCACAATCAACGTGCAAAAAGAATTTATAATATATTTTTGTCTAAAATGGTTCCAAAACTGTTCAGAAAAATATTTTTTTTGATCCATTTCGTTGAACAAATAAAGTTTGCGCTTCAAATAAAAAATTTTCGATATATTAAAAAAAATAGAAAGGTTCTAAGATGCAAATGCGTAATAATAAAATAATACTTTAAAATTGATACAGATCATGTAAAAAAGTTTAATAAACGATAATGTACATTAAAGAATTAAAGTTGCAAGAAAATAAAAAAAGAATTTTTTCCATAATTTTAGTTTGATGGTTTATAATCTATTGTTGATTCACTTTTTGGATAGACTATCTTGATCATATGAATATATTAAATTTTTTAATTTTTTCTTTTTAATTCGATTTTACTATTCTCTTTCCCATTTTTTCGAAAAAAAAACAAATTTATTTTCTTTTTAAATATAAACCCTCGATATCATTTAGTAAAAAAAAAAAAACACAAAAAGAAAATGAAAATCACAATGTTAGCATGGTTGACCATTTTTATTTTGACATATATTTTAATAAATTATCTTATTTTCGTTTCGTTAAGTTAAATTTAAACCATCATTTTTTATGATCTTGCTATACCTATTGCATTGCAATCATTAAAATTATTTGCCAACACCACAAAAACAAAAGTCAACTTAAGCATCTCTCAATATATCCTATCCTCTTGTAGAATTTAACTGTGAATACTGTGAATATTAAATTACAAAAAACTCGTAACTAAATAATTGTTTTCGTTTGTTTGTAAGTCTACAATGTTTTTTATAAAAGTCATTTACATTCTTTCAAGCTTTTAATTTTAATTTTTTTTTTAAATTAACAGATCATAACGAAGAAAAGGCTGTATCATTCGTTGTAAAGTCTATGGAATTTCTTAAAAAGTATCTTTTAGCATTATTAATGTATGTTGGTTGACTTTTTTCGAAAGTCGTGAAAGTCATAAATTTTACATCATCTAGATCGATTTTTCAATAAACTCTCCATTAATAATTAAACAATTAAAATAGTACTTTATTTGGTTGTGGTTCATTTATTTTGAATAAATAATGAAATTTAATATTTTTTTGTATCTAATTATATTACCAATTAATATTTATTTTCATAAGCAATATATATGATGTTATTTTATAGTATGAAATAAATATAATACTAAAAAAAAATAATGTCCATATTTCAGGGAAAGATTAAGGCAGTGATGGGTTTTGGACATATTTTTCAATTATAAATAATTTGGACAAGAATTTGGATATATCCAAAATCTGTCTAAAATCTCCAGTTGCCCAAAATTGGATTAAGGTGTGTAACTTGTTCTTTTTTTAATCTTCCACTTTTCTTTACATTTCAAATTTCTCTTTAAAACTATAAAACTCTCTTTCGCTGTCCTTTTACATGATGAAGCAGCATTTTCCTTTCAATACATTATCTTTTTCCAATAAAGGTTTCGAAACAAAAAAAAAAAAGATTTCTTTTCCTTTTTATTTTTTTTTTTTATATGATGATCCTTATGGAGGGTTCATTCTGTAGAGAATCATCAGAATCGTTATTAAGATCATATCAATATTCGTTATCGTATCTAAACTGCCATCATGGCCATATTTAGCGGTATGCTATAAAACGATATCGTGTATGCTGTTTGTTTAGTTTGAGATTGTTTGGGACCACTTTTGAACTTATGGACTTTGGTGGGACCTATTTCGGTATTGATAAATAATGTAACTTTCCTCTTATGTTCACCGTCCATTGTTGGGAGAGATTTATTTTATTTTCATCATGAATTTAATTTTTCTTAATTATATATATAATTGAAACGATTGTAAATACATTTATTTCGCTTTAAGGATTCATCGCAAAAAAAAAAAAAATCTTTTTCGTTTCAGCAAATTTTAAATAATAATGTTGAAATAATTCTCATGCATGAATGATGCAGAGTATCGATAAAATATCGAGCAACAAAAAATTTGACATCTTGCTAATGGGTCCCTTCATTTTATGATGCATTAGTGAAATCCTTAATCTAGACGTGAAATTTTTGTCAAGGTTTTAATGTAACACAAAATTTTCCCATTCAAAATTGTATTGAAAAAGGTAGCAAAAGTTTAACAATGATGCAAGATTTATTTAATTAAATTAATTTATCAAGTACAGACCCAACGTACTTCCGAAGTCTAATTAGCTAAACAAATAACGTTGCGAAATTACTGCGGCTAATCAAAATCTTAATGCCATGCTCTTACTTTTTGGTCAAAAGACCATCGTTATACTTTCAATTCAAAAGGAAAATTGAATTAACATCATTTGACATACATAATTTAATAATCTTAACTAAATAAGATAAAATTTTATTTATTTGGTTAAAAATTTTGGAATGGAGATTATTATATGATAATAATGATTTAGCTTGTCATAAAGCTTGTGTAATTATTAGATTATATATATAAATAAAATTAAACAGGAATTTTTATTTTAAAAAAAAAATTTTTTTTTGAATATAAAAATGAATTTACTAAACAGATTTGCATAAAATTTATGCTAAAGGTTAGACTATGTATAGTACAGCTATTTATAATGATAAAAGTATATAAAGTATTAAATATAAATTTTTATTTATCAAGACTTTATTTCAAAATTTGAAATTAATAATTAAATAAAATTTGATAAAATTTCTAATTATTCATTATAAATTGAAAATAGTAGGAGAGGGAAAAAAATGTAAAATTCTATTATTAGTAGTATTAAATATTAAAATAAAAAAATATATACTTGCTTACCTAACAATTACATTTGATTTTACATTATTCAGATTGATCTTAATTTGGCTGAAATAAGCATGCTTTTATTTTACGGAAAAAATTTCAGTTTCTTTATCCTACACTGTAGAATAATTTGAATTTTATAAATTGTTTAATTTATAACATTTGTTTGGATTTTTTTTTGGATTTGTTTGAATTTATTTAGAAAATAATTTATGCTATTTATATATTATTAAAAATATTAATGATACTAATAAAAACTATTAAATAATAAAAAACTAATTAATTTAGTATATAGGTTCTGTACTAAGAATATAGGGGTTAGAGATAATTTTATCAAAATTGAGATTTTTATGCATCATAATCTGTGGTATATGAGGATCATTTGGTGTAAATTTTATAGCATATTATCTTATTATCAAAATGGGTAATCAGTGTTTAAAAATAATTAAAATTTTGTATAATAATTAGCCATAAAATCTAAAAATAGATTTCAGTATTGCTTACCTGATAAGTCAAATTTCCAAAATAGTTTCATGCTAATAAAAAATGTGATTCGTCAATTATCTCAGCATGTAGTAATTATAAAAGGATACAAAATAGCTCATTAGAACTTTCTCATTGATCCACGTTAAATGGTGATAGTTTCATTCTTTTACAACTATTTGATGCTAATATATTCAACGAATAATTAATGACACAGTAATATATGCTAAATTGTTGATGTTTCGTTGAATATCTTAGCATCTAATAGTTGTAAAAAGACAAATATACTACCATTCAATGCAGATCAATGAGGCAGTTCTAATGAGCTACTTCACATTATTTTATAACCAATGGATACTAAGATAATTGACAAAATGCATTTTTTATAAATTTTTAATTTCAAATTATTTAGCATTTTAATATTTCGATATGTTTTTAATTGCTTATTGAGTTTTAGCAGACAACTTTAATCAAATCCATTGAAATTATTCAAACTTTACTTTACTTATAACTTTAAATTAGTAACTTCTTTTTTTATTTAATGAGTATACAAAAATGTTAAAGATAATAAATATTTTTGTAAGAATTTTCTACATATTAACGAATTTTTTGATACAAATATTTTTTCTCTCTTCAAATAGTTCTATAATATTTATAGTATCTAATTTTTGATTTATAATAAAATTACTATTATTATATAAAAACTTATGACAAATTTCAACACCATCAGAATTTTTAAACAATAAACTTTTCCTAAATCTTGTGGTAAATTACTAAAATGAAAATGATGATATTTTGTTATATGAGATAAATTTAGAAGTTATTTTGAAAATATTTTTTGAAAATCAAACTACTTCCATTCAATGCCACCATTATATATAAATCACTCTTTGATTTATTTATAATTTCGTTAACATTATATACAGTATTAACTTTTTGATTTCGATTAGTTTTTTTGATTTTTTCAAATAATAAATCACAAATAAATTTTGTATGTCCTGGTATCATAAAGTTAACTGTAATATTAATATACCTACATATATAACCAAGACCAAAAAAAAAGTGATAGATTGTTTTTATTTTATGTAATATAATAATTACATGTAATATGTAAATTTTTTTTTCACCTGTAGCAAATGTTTTAATTGATTAATAAACTAAATTTAATATTGTATTAGCCCCTTTTGCCACATCTTTAGGAAATTCATCTTCTACAATAACAAAATTTATTTGTCTATTTTTTCCAATTTCAGTTTTACAAACATGAAATAAATGAAGAGCATAGGCTGTTTTAAAATAAATTGAACTAACTTGTTGTGGTGAATATGGAATTGTAACATTTTGTGCTCAATTATAACATATGTGTTCTAAAAAATTATGTTTATTATTTTTAATATTATTATTATAATGTGTATGCTCTAAATCTGCAACTTCGCGATATTTATTATATTGTTATTTTATATCATTATATTATTAATATTACATTTTACTGCTTGTATCTTTGCTAAAGATGGAAACTGTAATTAATACGTTGCAACTTTTAATGTTGCAACTTACGTTGCAATTAGTTTTAACCTATATATGTTGCAACTTATAATGTTGCAACATATGTTGCAACTAATTTTAGCTTATGTTGCAACATTTTGTAAATTTGAAATCAATTGCTGTACCGTCTTTAATCTTTGCTTTGAATTCTTCACATATTTTATAAAGAACAGATGTAAGAGATTGAAATTCAAAAGTAGATATTAATTCATACCAAAGTTTACGAAATGTAGCATTAAGAATGATATTATCATTATTATTGTGTTTAAGATAAAAATGTTCTTTATATTTCTTATAAATTGAAGTATAATTTTTACCAATTGGAAGATATATAAAGTTATTAGAATCATAACAATGTCTTATAGGGGATGGTAAACTATAAACAGTTTTATATTGACCAAATATTTTTTAATAAACAATGTTACATTAAAATTAACAACAACTTTAGAATTACACCTTGGCATATGTATAGTATTACCATGAGTACGTTCAGTTAATTCATGTTCTTGAAGATGATTTTGTAAAGCTAAAAGTTTATAATCACTTAAATTGCATAATTTATATAGATGATTTATAAAGTGAAAAAGAACCATTAAAGCTATATCAGTATGAATGACGTAATTTGTTATCTTTTTCTTCTTCTTCATTTGAAATTTTAAAGGTCATTAATTGTGTTTTATACAAAGTTTAAATTCATATTTTTCTAATGCATTTAATTTCATGTATCTTTCAAAAAAATGCTTAAATCCTACCTTTTCAAAACAGGTTCTTATATTTCTTTTATTAGAAGAATGTTGACAAGTACAATTTGCAGTATTACTAAAAAATGTCATTAAATCATGACTATATCAAGTACCATCTCATTCTCCTCATATTCTTCTAATCCTAACTCAATGAAATTGTAAATAGATATTATTGAACTCATAATAAATTTTATTCAAAAAAATTTGTTAAAAATAAAATATATCTGTACTTTAGGATTTGGAGGTTCAAACTACAAAAAAATGTAGAAATGAAATATTAGTATCATGAAATAAATAAATTTTCATTAAAAATCCCAAAAAGTAAGGAGTAAAACAAAAAAAAAAATAAAAAGATAAGAACTTAGTTATCATATGGAGTATTATACTTCTGTAAGTAATGATGTACCTGTATTCTCTCTCTCGTTTTAATTACTTTTAAACAAAGTTTTTAGATTTAATTTATAAAAAAAGAAAATGACGAACTTCTTACACAGTGAAGCCGTGATCTGTAACTGCGGCGATCATCTGATTTAGTTGACAAATATGACAGATTGGTCATATTTGACCGAT
>CAMKVN010003159.1:0-11232 GCA_946474995.1 Funneliformis geosporum
GAAGTTAATTTTATAAGATAATAAAAACTCTTTGCTAAATTGTCTCGTAACAAACAAACTGCTTTGTGTCAAAACCTACTTTGTGTCAACTTTGGTTAAGTAATATTGAATTGCTTAACATTATTACTTTGTGTCAACCTTGGTTAAGTAATTGTAAATTACTTAACGTTATAAATCTTGCTTTGTGTCATCTAGGTTTAAGTAATCTTTAAATTACTTAAACACTATCAACTTGGTTACAAATAAACTTTGTAACGTCAACTGAGGATTTCCTACGTCAAAGGAAATCATTTGTCTTATGTGGAGGATTGGAAGTCGTTATACTTGCCAATTCTGAAACTTAATTGTGAAAGAATACTGAAGTCAACAGAAACCCGAATTTACCGAAGTTTCTTCCAAAACTTACTAAAGATTGAGCTAAACCTTGCTGCTATTCAATTGATTATGTGTTTCAGTCCGCCTAATCATTAGTTAGGTAACAGTATCAAATGTTTGTTCGTAAATATCTTCGTCTGACCACATTGCATTTTGCTTTCCTTTGTTATTATATGGAGAGATATTGTTATTATTTTGTTTCGATGAGTTAGATGAATTTTGATTAGCATGCATCGAGTCGTTGCTTGTATTATTTTGGATATCGGTGAAGGTGGTTGGATCAATTTCCATGGTAGATGTATTTGTATCTTTTACTTGTTGTGGAAAAGGAGAGGTTTGATATTCAGAAGTAGGGTTTTATTTGGAATTCAAATTGAATTTCAAATATTTGAAAATTTTTTAAAAAATATTCAAACGAATATTGAAATTATTTCAAATATTGAAATTAATTTTAAATATCAAAAATCATTCATTTCAAATATCGAAATTAATTTCAAATATCAAAAATCATTTCAAATATTGAAATTAATTTCAAATATTCTATTTTCAAACGGAAACCCTATTCAGAAGAACTTATGTCAACTTTAGAGGAAGGTGTAACTATAATAGAATTTATGATATTTTCGATCATCAAAGGAGGAACTTCGTTAGAGATTTTTGTTCTTTTATTTGTAACTGAGGCATCTATGGTATTTGATTTATTTTTTTGTAGTAGAAGGGCTATTTGTTCTATGTTTTTATTATCATTTGTTATTAAGTTTGTTGGATAAGGTTGGGTCATTTGTAGATTTTTTGGGATATTTGGATTTTGTTTAGTAAAAGGTATGATGGGAGAGAGAGAGTTTTTTTTTCTAATAGATCACTATATACTGAGATATTCAAGTAAACATATTAAAAATATTCAATTAAAACTACGTAACCAGTATATTTTCGAATTACGGATTGTACCAAATTGCGTTATACAAGATTCTAAATATAGATATATGGTTATACAAATTCCTAAAAAGGAAAATTTTGGCTATCGAAAAATTGAAAAATAACCAAAAATGAGTTACACAAAATTTCCATAATAGTAATTCGTATAAAATCAATTCACATGAGTCAACTCGAGTTGAAATGAGTTGAGTCAATTTATTGATTCGACTCGACTAATTAATGACTCGACTCGATTCGACTCAAACTCAAGTCAACTCATTTGACTTATGAGTCAACTCGACTCATTAGGAGCTCTATTCTTAACTTCTTAAGAAATTACGAGTCACCTAAAGTGAATTGGAAGTCACCATATTTGCCAATTCTGAAACTTAACTGTGAAAGAATACCGAAGTCAACAATAGCCCGAATCAACAAAAGTCTCTTCCAAAACTTAATAAAGATTGAGCTAAATCTTACTGCTACTCAATTGATTGCATGTTTCAGTCCGCCTAATCATAAGTTGCACTGGTCGAAATAATCCAAATCGGCTATAAATCAGATAGCCGAATTTAGGCCGATTTTGATACTATTTTTGGCAGGTTTGTTATTTTCTGATTGGCACAATCTACATTGATTGACCCAATCAAATTGACGCCAATCATCCTAATTCATAAAATTTATTAAAAAGCATTCGTATTTCACGAAAATTATGAATTACTCTACAAATATTAAACCAATATTGATGAAATTTGAGATTCAACTAAATTCAGACCCACTGAACATCTTTACTTTGGCAATGAAAGGCGATTTACATGGACTAAAGTGCTGAAATTAAACAAATCGTTAAAATATAAATTCGTGTATTAATAGCGTTAAAAAAATCATGATTTACTCTATGAATATTAAACCAACCTTGATGAAAATTAAGATTCAACTATTTTTTAATTCGCTGAACAACTTTACATAGGCGAATAAAGGTGATTTACTTAAACAAAAGTGCCTAAATAAAAATTTTTAAGTCAAAATGGCAATATGTAAATTCGTGTGTTAATAGCGTTGAGAAAAACGTAAGTTTCTCTATTAATATTAAACCAACCTTGATGAAAATTGAGATATAACTATTTTCGGACTCGCTGAATAACTTTACATAGGCGACTTAAGGTGATTTACTTGAACTATTATGCCGAAATAATATTTTGAAGTCAATTTGGCAAAAAAATAAAAAAATAAACTTGTATAAAAGAGAAAATTTTTTCCTATATTCGGAAATAATAGACAAATATGCAAATATGTAATAAATAAGTACACAAATGATGACTATTTGGGGTGAAGTTCTGAATTTTGAATTAATTATGCCAATCATCTAGAATGTACAAATTGGCTAGAAATCGGATGGCCAAATTTTAAAATATATTTTAATTAGGTGCTGAATTTTGACATATATCAAATCAGCTATAAATCAGATGGTTGATTTTTGGCTGATTTTTGATAATATCCAATTTTAGGCTGATTTTGAGCTGATTTACCATATGCCGATTTTTTTGATTTCAACCAGTGTATTATATTAATTTTTTTTAAAATAAGCAAAAGATTTATTTATTCTGAATATTTTCTATATATTTTATTAAAAAATAAAAACTAATACTTTGTTGAACCACCTTCAGCTGCTATATATGCTTGAATGCAACAGGACATAATTTCAACTAAATTTTGAATATACTCAAGTGAAATTGAACACTAAGCATATTTTACCTTACCTTTTAAATCTTTCACATTTTTAGGTTGATTAGGCAAGTTACGAAATTTCTTATCAACTTCATTTCAAAGATTTTCAATAGATTTAAATCAGGACTTTGTGCAGGCTAGGGTAGTACAAAAATCTTAGAGGCATTACAAACATTAGTGATAATCTTTGCTCAATAAGGCAGAGCATTATCCTTTTAAAAAATTCCTTATTTGCGAAAAACTAATTTGTAAATTGAAGGAATAGCATGCTTCTGTAACACTTTTGCATATCTATATTCTATTACAGATTCATGAAAAGGAACAAGAGGTCCCAGCCTATATCACGAAAAGCATTTCCAAAACATTCAATTAGGATTGTGCTTTATTATAGCAGTTAAATAAGAAAGATCAAATTCTTCTTCTGGTGTACGCTATACACATAAGCTACGACTTTGTGAAAATTGGTTAAATGTTGATTCATCAGACCATACAACTTTCTTCTATTTTGCAATTATTCAATCTTCTTGTTCTAATGCCTAAGCCAATCTTTTTTCTTTATTATTTTCAGAAATTAATAGTTTAGAGCGGACAACACACAAATGTAAGCTGACTTTTTTAAGAATCTGACAAATTATAATAGTTGAAACTTTTTTTTGATCTATAATTCTTGAATTTTTTGAGTGGGAAGGTGACGATACTTCGAATTTTATATAACAATCATTTTGAGTGAAGAATATGCATTTAAATTAAAAAGTGGCTTCAGGTCACAATGTTTTTTGGTATTGCAAAACCAGTTTCTTTAAAATGTTTTATCACATCATGGATAATTGTTTTATCACATTGAAAGATGTCAGCAATTTTTTGATATGAATCACCTTGTTTGTAGCTGTAAAGAATTTCCTCATATTGTTCAGCATTCAATTCTTTTATTTTAACCATTTTGTTCGAAAGAAAATTATTTGTTAATATTGTGATTGACATCCATTTATATCCTAAACAAATGCTTAAATTAGAAATATATGTAAACATGTAAACAAAGCGAATAAACAAAAAATACTTATTGTTTAGGTACCTGTGATCACCTTCTGTATTACACAATTTATATCAGATACTAAATATCCTACTCTTAATATGATACAGCTGTATATGTATATGCTTAAGCAAATGTTTGTTTCAAATCCTCAAGAAAATGAAACTATAAATAGATTTTAGATTTTGTTTATGAATCTTTATTATTTGAAAATACTGAAAAAGAAGAAAAAAAAAATTTAAGTTTTATTATTGATAATAATAATGACATTCTTACTGCTAGAAATCAATAACATTAGCAATATGCCTAACAATAAGTTAGAGAACAAATGAGATATTAGGGATGAGAATGAGTTCATGGTTGTAGAAATACTCATAGATCTAGATATAATAGTAATTGTGTTTTAGGATTAGTAATCAACAATTTACACAAGTAGAAGATGATGAGATTATATATTACTTATAATGTCCTAGTGAATCAAAAACTACAAATCCTTTAGTATGGTAAAAGGATTATAAAGCAAGTTATCAAAATTACCATTGTAGAGTCAACAATTTTATAAATTAAGACGTAACAATACAGATGAAAATGTTCAATAAAATACAACAAAAATTACAAGAAAAAGTTATGTGATAAAAAAAGGAATATTTATTTTATTAAAAGAAAGTATAATACTCAGATAAATTACAAACTGAAAAGGAAGATTACATAAGATGGATAAATTACAGAAGGAAATAATTTGGATAAATTAGTTACCGAAAGAAAAAGGATAATTAAATAACTGAAAGGAAAAGGATAATTAATCAACTGAATGGAGGGTCTTATAGAAAGACAGGAAAATATTTGAAAAATAACAAATTGAAGAAATTACACAATTATGCAAAAAGGTTACACAAAATCACAATCATTAGGAATGACAAACTGAACCACATAGAAGATTGTGTAATATAAAGGTTACATATGACATCATAAACGAAATAGAAATCAGAAGAAGAACGAAAGTTAATAGTATGAAGAATTAAAAGAAAAACAAATAAGAATTAATATAATAATAGTAAAATCAATAATGGAAGTACGAAATAATATAACGAATTGAAAGTAAATAATGAACAATAGAAATACGGAATTAGGGATAATTCGAAATTAAGAAAAAGTAGAAATTCATAATAGGAAGTAAAATAATAGGTTGAAATAAATATTTAATAATATGTAGTTTTTAGTTAAAATTCTCATCACATATACATCATATGTTTACTATGTAAATTTATTATATATACAGTGAACTCTTGATATAACGAATTCTAGGATCTGGATATCAACTTCATTATAAGCTTATAACGAATTTTTTAAAGAATTTAATTGGCTAATTCACTATAGTAAAGGTAATTTTAATATATTTGATTTAAAAATTCGCTATATCAAGGGTTCGCTATATCAAGGTTTGACTGTACCTTTTAAATATCTTTAAGTACTGTATGTTCAATTTTCCAAGAAATAAAAAAAAAATAATAGTTTTAATAAATAAACTTTTAACATAAATAAAAATAAATACTTTTGTTTGAAATAATTAATTGTTGAACAATTAAATTATGGCAATAAATAAAGTTATCTCACTTGTATATAAACTTTAATTTTATAAAAATATAAATAAAATAATACAGAATAAAAATAATATGACAAAGATTTAAAGAATATTAAACAAAGAAAGAAAGTTATGGAAGAAATAAATAGAAATATTAAATGAAATATTAAGAAATAATAAACGAAAGTAACTTTGAAAGAAATATTTGAAAGAAATAAACACTATAATATTTAGAAGTAATATTTGGAAGAAATAATATTCAGAAGAAATATATGGAAGTAATACTCAGATATAATATTCTGAAGAAACTTTTAGAAGAGATATAATTTGAATAAGAATAATTAAAGAATAATTGATAAAACAATAACATTGTAAAGAAAATATAAGATAAATTAACACTCAAAGTATAAAAATAGATTCTCAGCAATTAAATATTAATTTGTAGAATAAATCCTCTTAATGATGAGTAGCAAAAATGATCAAGAAGGTACAAGCTATGTTGAAGCTTATTAAACTCAAAAATGCTATACATTTATAAAATAAAGGTTATGGCCAGTGTATGAAATTTTGGCCAAATGCTTGTTGTGTAATGCGCAAAAAATATCACGTGCAATTTGTGGAAATTAAAAAGCATGTTGCACATTATGCAAATATTTTTAAACATGAATTTGTGCAAAATTTTTTTATAAAAATATATATTATTAACAAAATAACCAAAAATTGATATTTATTTAATAAAAGATAATAAAAATTATAAAATACAAAATTTATTGAAAATTTACATTGAAATTGAATGGGATGATTGTGCCTAATGATCATATACCGCCTCAAAGTCAAATGACTCCAATGATGGACCATTAATTAAAATATTTAGATGATAATGAAGGGTTTCCAATTTCATCTTATTTCGTAATTTGTTTTTGGTTAAATTTTGGCGTGAAAAAACTCTTTCTACTAAAGCATTAGAAAGTGGAATTATTAAAATAAGATGAACAATTTTTGAAGTATTAGGATACAAAGAAGAAAAATCTGTTGAAAAAATTCTAAACCATTGCTCAACAAATTTAAATTCCCTAAAATTAGCTATGAATTATCGTACAACTATCCATTCCTTTTCCAATTCTTTTTTATCAATCATCGGCTCATAAATATTACCATCTTTATCAGTTTTTTGATTCCCATAAAATTTGCCAATAATCTCAATCTCTTTTTCACCATACTGATTAATTAAAGTTTGAATTAAAGGTAATTGTTGTGCATCAAAAATCCACAATGAATGATAAAAATCAGAATCAGAAAATCTTCTTTCAATATTTTGAATTATAGACAAAGCAAATTGTGAAAAGGTGTCTGGAATTGAATCTATTGATAATTGATTACTTTCAATATATTCAAGTAAGTATTTGCCATATGTTAGTGATGTATTATCATCTCCAATAAACATTGTTTGAATTGCGAGAATTGTGGAATTTAGATGATAATACACATCAGACAATGTGATAAAATCCTCTTGAAATGCTTTAATTAATCATTGTAAAATATCAAAAAGGTCAACCAAAAATTTAGTTGCTAAAATAAAATTCAGATCTAATTCTTCTAATAATTTTTTCACTAATTCAGCTCCATTATCATTGACAAAAATATCTGTTTGTAAAGATGTAATAATAGAATTTAGAGTTTGATGCAAATTGGAAACAGTTTTTGATAATGATAGCTATCACGTTGAAACTAATTTCAATATAGCTAATCCAGGATCATCATCATCATTAGCTTGAATCATGCGCAAATTTTTCAATCGATTATAAGATCTACTAAAATAAGAATATAATCTCTTTAAAGTAGATTCATATTCATTGAAATATGGTATATCTTTTGCTGAGTCTTTGTCAACAAATGCAAATCGATATACTATACAATGGATTGCAGTCATAAATGGATTTCTATTTTTTAATTGTATAGCTACTCCATGGTTTCTTCCTGAAAAACAAAAATGTAAATATATTAAATAAAAATAAATAATAAATTAATATTATATAAATTACAAAATTTACCTGTTATTACAGATGTTCTATCACTTCCTATATGATATAAAGATTGAATTGATAAACCTTTTGCGTTTAAAAATATTTCAATATCTCTCATTATTGAATCTGCATCACATCCCTCTAAATTTATCATACCAAGATATCGCAAAACTGGCTCATTTCTTACTATATGTTTGCTTATTATTGCCAAATGTTTATCAATAGTAATTGTAGTACTTTCATCTAAAAGAATGCTTCATCCAATACTTTGATTGACTTCTTCTATAACTTGATGTTCAATTACATATGAGATTGATTTAATAAAATTGAGTCCAGCTTTAGGATTTTTGTATGTAGCATAATTACTGGAAAAAGTAGAGGTTATAGGTAATGTTTGTGAATATAAGGAAAGTGATGAAATTTTGGTAGGTAGTATTTGATAATTAATTTCGGTGTTATTTTTTATTTAATGTTCTATGAAATTACTAAGATCAGAATATATGTTGAGAGCTAAATTTTGTTTTGAGCAAAAATAGGCATTTTTCATTGATGCAATGATTTTTGATTTTTCTATTCCTAATTGTGTTACCAAACCCGTAATTATATTTGACTGATTTGTATTATTTCTCAACTTTGAAATTGATATATGTGTTTTAGTTTTTATATGGTTATTAAGATAATCTTTTTTGAATTTGTTACAACCTTTTGTAAAAATATTATTTGCTTTGCCCTCTTTGCATCACATACAATACATAAAAGGTTTTTCTTTCATGTCTTCTCTTCTCATTAAATATGAATAGGTTTGTGACCACTTGGGGTCCCAGTCATTTCGTTCCTTTTTATATTTTTTATTTGGTATTTTTTTGTGTGATTTAGAAGTATCAATAAAAGGTTCGATTATTTCAATGTCATTGTCATATTCTTTACGTTTTCCTTTTAAGCTACTTGCGCTTTGAAAATATCTTTCCATTTTTGACTAAAGACAAAGAAAATATAAGATAGATAGTCATTTGATTGTCTATTTTTTGATTCATTATTCTATTTCACAAGAAGTTAATTACCTAAATGGATAATTGTTTGGAGGTGAAAGACATTTTTGGAAAATTTGCATAATTTGCGTAAAATTTGTGAAAAATTTGTGGAATTTGTGAAATTTGCGGAATTTGCGTAAAATTTGCACAAAAATTTAAAAATTGAGATTGTGTAATGTGCAGATTATAATCACATGTAATTTGCAGAAATCAAAAAGCAAGTTGCACTCTGCAAATTCCGCAAATAGATTTCATACACTGGTTATAGCAATTACACTATAAATAGTAGACTATAGTATTTAGATATCATACAAATTCTAGAATTTCAAAAATACTATACTATAGGAGATACTTTGAACAAGAGAAGAAGAATACATCTTTGTAATTTTATCAATGATTTAAAATATGACTTTGAAAATTACAAATCATCAATTTTAGATCAAAATTGTATTCTTACCTTTTATATAAACTTAAATCAATAAAATCTTTTTTGCTTATTCTTTGTATTCTTTATTAAATTAAACAATATGTTCATCAAAGTAAAAATAAAAAGGCACAAGTAACAACAAAAAAAAGAAGGTAGTGGTATATTTATGAAAAACTGCTTATAGTAAATCTTACTAAACATTGTGGAAGTAAATGTTTAATAGCAAAAAGGTTTGAAGTAGAAATAAAACAAATTCATTATTAGATGAATCAAAAATCTTAACTTAAAAGTATAGCATCATATATATAAAAGGTATATAAAAGTAAAAATGCAATACTTCCAGAACTTAAAAAAAACTTTTTACATGAGTATCTGATTTACATAAGAATGCAAAAACTATTACATGAAATATGATGATTAGAAAAGCAAAGTTAGTTGCTAAGGAAAAAAATGGGTAGATCTATATCCAATTATTATACAATTTAAATTTTCTGAAACATGGTTAGAAGGGTTTATGAATAGGTATGAACTTGTTACAAGAAGAAGAACATATGTTATATAATACCTTTCTGATAATTTTTTAGTAAAATAATAAAATTTTTAAGTTTTATTTTATATAGATGAATTCAATATGATTATCCATTAAAATATATTAGTAATATAGATAAAATACCTGTTAGATTTGATTTACCTTATTCAACTATTTTGAATTATTGTAGTACTTCAACCATTAATATACAAATTACAGGTAATAAAAAAACAAATTTTACTGTAATACTAGGATGTATGGCTGATGACACAAAATTACTAGCAGTTTGTATTTTTAAGCTTAAAAATATACCAAGAGAATCATTTTCTCAGGGAATTCATATTTGCGTAAATGAAAAAGGATGGTACAATGAATAAGAAATGGGTTGAGAATGTATTGACTTAAAGAAATGCACTTGGCAACTCAAATAGGATGCTATATACAATTTATTTCAAAAAATAAAAAAATTTTGTTAAATTTAGATTATCTATATTAGGAAATAATCGATAAGATGATCATCATGAGCCAGGGATGATAATTTTTTGTGATTCACATAATGCTGCAGAATTTTTCTTAAATGTATCTAATTACATTATTTGTGTTATTCACCACATAATTTCACAGAATTTAATATTTTTATAATTTTTATAATTTAGATCACAGAATTACGTGAGATTCTTAAGTTTGAATTTTGATCATTGAACTACGATAATCTTTTGCGTTTTACAATTTATACATTTGTTTTACAAATTAAGTTAGTATCTTTTAACAAACATGACAACGCGCAAAAAAAAGTTTTTATAAACTCTTATATTAATGAATATTCTGGTGTTTTTAGAGAGAATGGTGGTATTTTATTTTGCAATTTTTGTGATTTCTCAGTTGAATGGAAGTCAAAATCTACTGTTAATGCACATTATCTTTCAAAAGAACATAATAAAAAAAACCCCTTTATGAAATTAATGAACAAAAAAAAAGCAAACTACTATTTTTACAATTAATAATGCATTTGAATCCAAAAAAGAGGTTATAGATGATTTAATTAAAGCTTTTTCCTCTGCAAATATCCTTTTGGAAAAAGTTAATCAACTCCTTCCTTTTTTTAAAAAACATCTTAAAGAAGGTGGTGAAATTCCTCAAGCTTCTACTCTTCGCCAAATATAATTATCCAATATTTTTGATAAAAATTTTTATTTACTTAAAGATTTCTTTAATTAAAAACCTGTTGCAATAATAATAGATGAGACCACAGATGATTGTTCAAGAAGTATTGTAAATACCTTTTTTACCTTTCGTGAAAATACAAAACTTGTATCAGTTGACTTTTTAAAACGTGTGAATAATTCAACAATAGGTAGAACTCTTTTAACTATTCTAACCATCTATAATATTTCCTATTCCTTACCAAGATTATTTCTTTCAGATTCTGCATCATACATAAAAAAATGTTATAGAGAAGTTTTAAAACCAATAATATTACAATATATCATGTTTAGCTCACATTATAAATCTCATTGGGTAAATACAAATTAATTTTATTTTAAATTTGCAAATTATTATTTCAATTTTACTTAATATTAACAATTATTTCTAT
>CAMKVN010003160.1:0-11231 GCA_946474995.1 Funneliformis geosporum
TAATTCCTAGTCAAGTTCGATATCATCATCTAGAATTGAGTCAAAATGCGTTAGAGGTTTGAATTTGATAATTGATTTATATAGCTAAAATTGATTCTTGGGCGGTCAGGAATCTTTTCTGAGTACTATTTTGAATTCTGTCCCAAAAACCCCATTTTTACCCTACTGTATCTGTAGATTTCTTGTGATCTCTTCGGAAGTTAAAGAAGAATTTGGTATAGTTTCAAAAGATGGAGATGGAGATGGAGAAGAAGATTGCAATTTTAATGATTGTGATAAGGAAATACTGGTTGATTTTTCAGTGCTTTCAAATAATGTATCAAGAGTCCTCATTCCCTTTGCATCATGCGCTAACTCTTCCTTTTTTTTATTCCTCCAGAATGTGGTTCTTGAAGTTCCATTGTATACTGCTCTGATACTATCTGTAGCTTTCCCATGCCAACAAAGAACTTCGGTAATAAGCTTCTTTTCCACTTTCTCAAACTCATTCAAATATTCATCATCTATCTGGTTTTCACCCTTTATCCACTCATCAATATTCTTATTATCCATCCATTTTTCACTTTCAACAGTCTCTATCTCAGTTTTTGCTTGATCTTTGGACAGGTAATGACCTTTTTTTTTGGTATTTGCTAACCTGCAGTTGCCTTTTTGTTTTACGTGGCATTTAAAAAAGTGGTTATTGGGTTATTCAAATAAAACATTTTTCATTTACATATGAAAATCTAAAAAATTTTCTCATGATCACTCATTCTCGTGAAAAATTGATTACGATAATTCGGGCCAGCATCAAATTATCATAATTTCAGCTCAAATTATGATGATTTTCAGCCAATAAAATTGCATTCACGTGACAAAATTTGTTTCAAATTCAGACAAACAATATGAAAAACACCGAAGTTTAAATGCTTATAACTTTTTATATAGGCATTTTTTTGAAAATCAGATTGGTAATTTAACAGACTTCACCTTGGAGAATAAGATTACCAGTTTATTTTTTTAAAAATTATATTATTTTTTAATATTAAAAATTTTCCAAGTATTACAATTTTATTGTCTAGTTAAGACTTCCGGCACCATATCACGAAGTAAAAAAAAAGGCATAAAAATCATATAAAATTTTGTCGATCAAATGATCGACATCTATATCAATGTCATTTGCTATGATCGACATGCGACATGTCCGGTGACTGTTATGCAAAATTATAGTGCATTAATGCTACCATGCATAGCATATCTGGTTTGAATTAAACGCGTATTTGTAAAATTAAACAAGTAGCTTATGTTAACAATGTTGACTGAAAAAATAATAAAAAAACTTCGACATCCCGATTATTGGAAGTAACCGTGTGAAGAGTGGGAAATAGCTTCGTGGGAATTTTTTTACCAAAAAAAAATGCCCGATGGAAAAGAGAAGTCACATAATACCCTAACGGAAGAATTAAAAGTGTTGTTCCATAATTTAAAACCGAAAACGAAGGAGGGACGAAAAGTGCTAACGTTAAAACGTCAATTAAAGGTTAGTGGCTTTACACGTTCTTATGATTGTGAAAACATTAACGAGCATAGTAAGTGTAATACGCCCTGTATACTGCTGGTTATAGGGAAGAGCGTCCAGTCACATTAGTTAGTGTGCCGTGGCGGTTATATCTTACTATGAGATTCTTTGATTAAGGTCTGCTGTTTCTGAAGGAGGAATCGGCTACGTACATTCCTTATGTTAAGAATCTTTACTCACAATCTTCCCTTTGTATTTTACAGAAGTCCAAGAAGTGTAAGGAGAAGGAGAATGTGGCTCCTGTTGGTAAATGTCTCATTTTTTTCGTCCTTTTTTTGTCATATTTGCCAATAATACCTCGCATAATTACTAAATATTGTGCTTTTCTTTCCTGCTTCTTATTGTCAAACCCATCCAAAAACCACATTCATGTTTTCATAGATCACACCTGTAAGTGAATTAGTGAACACGTGATGACTTGATTTTTGTTTTGTTTCGTTAAATTGTGTCATAATATCAAATATTTTTAACAGATGAACCGCCAAGAAAGCGTCCCAGACTAGTCAGAGGTATAGTACCTATAATCAGTTTCAAATTCCACTAAATATGTCATTAATCTGATCATTCCTCACTTTCCAGCTCTCAATGGGGAATATGTGAAACAAGTTTTTTATAATTCGCAAGAGATACCGTTTACTGAACAAGTAGAATGTGAGTTTTTTCGAAAATTTGTAAATTAAATACCATCATTTGCTAACATACATTACAAATCGTACAATAAAAGGGTCCAAAAATGTTTTCAATGATTCCAATAATCACCCAATAATAATTGATAATGGACAATATAGTTTAGGCGCATCAGAATTTTCGAAATTTATCACATCGGGTACTTTTGTAGATAAATCGCTCTTTATAATGGAATTTATTATTTATGGAAATCAGGCCAATTTGATTACTCGCCCTCGTCAGTTTGGCAAATCTACAAATCTATCAATGCTTCATACTTTTCTTTCACCGACATTCTCTGAGCAGGAAAGGAAATCCAGACTTGAACTGTTTCAAAGGCTTAAAATTTCTCAATTCGATTGGTTTATTAAATTATACTTTGGAAATTGGCCTGTTATCCATGTTAGTTTCAAGGTGAAAAGGACTGATACAACTCTTCTTTTACATAGAACAACTTGACTAACAAAGACTTATTTTACTAGGATCTTGATAGTAAATCCTGGATTACAATGCTTAACGGCATCAAAGATCGAATATCAGATCTTTATAAGCAACATAGTTATATTCTTGATAGTAAGGAGTTTTTATCAGTTGAAAAGGACGACTTTAGAAAGATTTTGAAGGGAACAAAAAGCAGGTCGCATTTAATTAACTCTCTTAGTAGTCTAGCACGTTATCTTAATACATACTTTCATATAAGCTCCATTGTTCTCATTGATGAATACGACTGGCCAATGGAACATGCAGGAAATTTTTATGAAGAAGCAGACTCCTTCTTTCGACCAATGTACTCAAGCGTGGCAAAGGTAAACTATTTTTCACCGTTGGTTGGGTGCATACTTGAGTGGTTAAATTAATACAATTCTCTATGCAGGACAATCAATATGTACATAAGATCCTGTTTGTTGGGCTCCTTCCGCTAGGCCAAGCAAGCTTCCTTTCTGGGCTCAATAATGTAGTGGAATATCCAATGCATAAATCACCGAATCATGCTCTTTTCTCAGGTACATTTGGATTTACCGAATTGGAAGTTAGTTTTCTGCTAAAAGAAAAAGAATTGACCAATAAACTCGATGATCTGCACTTCCACTATAATGGATATAAAACGAGTACTGGTGTTCACATTTACAACCCACACTCGGTTATATCGTATCTATATAACAACAATATTATTGATGATTATTGGATCAATGGTCCGGCAACCACACTTATAAAATACTTGAAAAAATGTGGACCAGATATTAAAGAACTGCTTGACAATGTTTTATCCTCTTACTCGGCAGATAGTAATATATCCGTTAATGTAGAACTTCAGAAGACTCTCCGATACGACATCCTTGATAAGGAACCAAAGATAAACGCAATATATACCTTGCTGTATTATAGTGGTTACCTGTCTGTGAAAAGTATGAAAGGTAAACTAGCTGAACTAGTTATACCAAATGAAGAGGTAGCAATTCAATGGAGATCGTGAGTTTTTGAGATCATAGGCATAGAATGTGTAAGGACAAATGAAATCTACGAATCGTTATTCGAAAAAAATATCAAAAAGTTTTGTGAACAATTTCCATCGCTTTATATGGATATGGTATCCTGTTACGATATTGCCGATTCTAAAAGAACTAAATTATATGAAAATTGGTACCACTCATTTATCCTAGGAACACTTGCTACGTTTCATGGCATTGAATATCAGGTATTATCTAATCGCGAAACTGGGAACGGACATCCTGATGTTCGCATTATTCCTCTCAACGAAAATAAAGACACTTGCATTATATTTAAATTTAAGCTTGCTAAATCTGATGACTGCAATGAAATGAAAAGAAGTGTTGAGGAAGGGTTAAATCAAATTGTCAATAAGAACTACCGAGCAAATGTTCCAGGTCACGTCAAGGTGATAGTCGAAATTGCTATTGCTTTTCATAAAAAAAGTACTTTTATCTCTGCCCGCCTCTTAAACCGCAAAAACGATGGACTTTCAGCGAATCATATCTGGAAAGAGGTTGCCAAATCAGAGTCTGTTTAGAATGATTTATCAACGTCAAATTTCTTTTCTCAAATGAGGAAAAAAACGTGAGATTTATTTCCTGGCAAAGTGATTGGCAATAAAATTCATATGGTATAAAGGGCCGAGAACTTCGCAATTTCGAGATCTACACAAGTTAGTCTATTTTGCGTCTTGCATGGACATCGCTATACCAAAAGGAATCAGAATTCCCGTATTTATCCCTTATTCCTGAAATTTACTTTATACATGGACTATATACTTTCTTGTCGAAAAGTCACGTGCCGAAATTCCTGATCGCTTAAATTCTAGCCGAATGAATATATATCATGCACAGTAAATATGTCATCCCTATGTGATTTAACTAGATCAATAAATAATTAATCCGGTAGTGATATTCGTTTTGTTCCGGAAACTTCTGGCACAATTCTTTCATGCATATGAAAGGTAATTATACAAAAAAAACGTAAGCTATTAATTATACTAGGATTTTAAATCAATAAAATTTTCCGACAATAGGATTAGGGGTATAACGTTTATTCTACATAACGAACTTATAACGAACTTTCATATTTAGGATGATGCGAATTTTAGGTTGTAGTTAGTTTCGCATAAAGCCGTAATTCATAAGATTTTCTTTTTTAGCACTAGGCTAATCACACATTAATCCGTTTTTGAATAGGAATTAGGGAGACATGTGCGATTTAAACATCTACAGATCCCGTTTCATGATGAACAAATATTCCGAATTTATTATTACAATTGAAATAAGGGTAGCTGGGGTAGGGCAATAAATCTTAGAAATAAATGGTAAATTT
The DNA here is from genome assembly GCA_946474995.1 of Funneliformis geosporum. NCBI lineage: Eukaryota > Fungi > Glomeromycota > Glomeromycetes > Glomerales > Glomeraceae > Funneliformis > Funneliformis geosporum. The sequence goes on from CAMKVN010003160.1 coordinate 5,051, forward strand.
TGAGGTATGACATACTCCATTAAGATTAAATCACGGAGTATCAATTTGTCATAAAACAATAATTTGTCGGATCTTCTTTTAAGCACTATTGTTAAATGCGCTTCAAATTCAGGGAGGGGTATTTGACAGGTTATAATTGCTTTAGATGAAAAAAAAAGTAATTATGAAAAAATAAAGTTGCGTAATTTTTTTATGAACTTTATTAAATCTGGTTAAATTTCCATTCCACTGCAATAGTTGTAAAGTATAAAATAAACCTTTTTCCCCACTGCATTTACGCAAGATAACTATTGCTATTAAAAATCAAGTGTTATTATCTAAAAAAATTCCACCAATAAACAAATTCCCAATAAATTTACTACGCATTGCTTATCTAATCATGTCCAGTTTAATATCATTCAACTCTTTGGGAAGCATGCGATTTTTGGCCTTACCCGTTCTTTTTTTGTTCGTTTGTTCATGGGAATCATTTCTATGTGGAAGATTCTCAAACAACAAATCTCTGATGAGATCTCTGCTCATGTCGCAAAAATGACCAATGAGCTTTCTGCATACAATACTAAAATCGCTAATGAAATTACCCCACATGTATCCAAAATTAGCACTTCTTTCACTATAAAGCTCGGCAGAAATAATACCGAGCTTAATAATAAACTCATTGTAGAAATCGAAAAGATGTGTTAGACTGATTAATGAAATGATTAATCGGTGGCTTAGATTTTTTTTTCTAATTGACCGATCACCCGTGATTTGAGAAACCACTCAGCATCATAAAAGTGTCAGGGGAGTGTTATAGAACTGGTAGGGAACTAGGGTCAGACCTGTAATACAATATATGTCATGATGGATTGACAAATCCGTATAAATTTGAATCTGATATTCTAGTAGTATAAGTTGATAAATAATCGCAAATAACTCACTGAAATTGCTACAAATCGATAATTGCTATAATCTACTTATAATCGTAAAATTGATATAAACCGTTAAATATGTCAGAAACTCATATTAACAGAGCAAGGCCTAATAAGTGTATTGACATTATTTTAGATAAGGATTATAATAAAATTATGCCTAAACCGGTTAATAATTGTCCTGGATTTGATATAGAATATCTTAAAACATATGTTAAAAATTACAATAGTTATTATGCTAATTAATTCGAAAAGATTCTTGAGGTGGAAAAATGATATGATAATTTATCTATCATTAGATCTCATGAAACTCCTCAGCAATGGGCTATTCATTAAGAGTTACTTTGCAAACATTGATTACTGAGGAGAAAAAAGAAAGCTTTTATCATGTATTCTGCATTTTTGCATTATTCAGATAAGGTTACCAGTCAAAAGATATTCTATATGACTATTGTAAACCTAGTATTTATAAGAGCAGAATGGCTATTTGTTTCGATTGTTGGAAATTGGTAAAGATCACTAATGTAAAGCCAAAAAAAATATACTTCAGCGGATGGCATATATATAGATATCAGTTTAAACCTGAAGATTTAATAAAGCATTATTGGGATCACTCATGTTTTAAAGATATGACCAAGAATAAGGCATGTTTATTAATACCTCATCATTATGAGAAGCTGTTGAAAATGTATCTAGTGGAACTACAAATCTTCAACCCTTAATTTGCAAAAATAATACAAATAAATTATTTATCTTGTCTCGATATGCAAGACAAAATAACTTACTACCATCTATAACCTATCTTAATCAGCCAAAAAGTAGCACATTAAGATTAAGGAATGGAATAGTAATCACGATTGTTTAACATTTAACTGACTGGTTGAAAAAATATTCTAAGTTCTAAATATAGATTATTTATTAAACCATGTATAATCCAGAAAGTTTTAATATATTTTTTCATAAAATTCGGGAATCATTCAATCGCTTAGTAAAACTGTTTGTCTATCACATTTATGCGAGTAAAATATTAGCTGAAAGTGTTATACATAATCTACCTATTCTGAGTTAGATTCTCTAATCTATAACAAAGTATTTTTCGAGAAGTTTAGAAAGGTCAATGAAACAACCTTTGGGATTCTTGATTTCTAAATACTATAATTATGACTTTGAAAATTTCTATGTAAAAGTTATCTAGCAAGTTTATAGGAATTATAAGAAAAGACCTGAATCTTTGACAAAACAAGTTTGAAAGGTAATGAAAAATGATGGTATTTCTGATAATATGAAGTTTTTAAGGAGAATTCCTACTTGCAAATATTGGGATTTTGGATCAAATGATTTGGAGTTGATATCAGAAAAAGAAGTCTAACTACATTTAAGATTAACAAATATAGCATTCATATTCTCTTTGAAATTATTATATTAGCAAGGTTATATAGTTATTAGAAGTTCAATATGGGATGTTAAATGGACTGACATGTTAAAATAATCACAGAATTCTGAATATTACTATATTAATAAGAAATCTAACTCTAAAAATTTTCTTAAAATTTCAGAATATAAGAAATATAGATGTAAAGAGCTAGACACATGTGACTCTATAGAGAATAATTTAAAGTTTCTAGCTCTTATTCAGCTGTATAATACGATTATTGTAAATTTGTTAGATATGGATAATAATTGTGAATTTGTGTGCTAAATTTTCCAGATCAATTCTTGACTCAGATTCTGAATATTGTCTTAATAAAATAATATATCTGATATTGTCTAGGTGAAGCATCTCACAGCCAATGCATATTAGCATGTACAATATAAATTAGCATATTTTTCAATTCTCGTTAAAGTATATATGATGTAATAGGTGATTCTCTGTAAATCATTTGTAAAACTATGCTTGTATGATGAAATAATTTCACATAAATCATTTCTCAAAATATTTTCTCGCAACATTTAGCGAAATAGCATGACATTTATTAATATGTATATTTATTTTAAAGTTATGGGCTATTTCTATTATATTTCAAGCTAAACATATTTATATAATATTATCAGATCTTAGTATTAAGCGGTTAGGCGAAAAAAGTTTGTATATGCATTGTCCTAACGCTTTATAAATGTAGAGATCTTTAATACATATTCTGCATATTTTTTACTAACGAACACAAACTTTTGACGTAAAATACCTTGTATATTTCTCCTAACTTTTCTCCCAACATGAATGAGAGTTAAAAAGAATATGAATGAAGAAATCATCAGAGATTTAAAAGGGCAAGTGTATTGAATTCAAGTTATTTGTCGCTTATTATTTTTTTAGCGAAATTCTAATACTATATTTTTTCGTCATTATGTCTTCTCCACATTATATGAAAATATTTATAATTTTTTACTTGATTCACTTTCAGATTATATGGGATAAATGCTGGGAAAATAAACCAAATTGATTTTTTTTTTAAAAAAAATTCCTAAGTAAAATAAATGTAGATTTGGTCACCTGATTTAAATCATTTGTTATTTCAAAAAAAAAATTTTTTTCAATTTAATCCTTTTTCCCAACACATCTCATATTATCACATTTTTTATTATTTTTCAATTAATAAAAGATAATATGTGGTATCCTAAAGATAAGTTAAAAGAAATAATTTATCAAGCAATTATAATAGTAAAAAAGAATTACAATCAGATTTCAGAAAAATATCTGAAATTTGTTGATATTCTCTTAAAGGTTAATAATAATTATTATTATTTATCAGATTTATAATTCCAAATAATAATTGCGCAAAATGATATTTTATAACTAAATTAAGTGAGTACCCATAGCCATGTAAGCACAGGTTTAATCAAATACATTAATTCTTTAGACACACAGGGATTGGATTTTAGTTATAGTTTATGAAGAAAAAAATATAGCATTCATATACATTATCAATTATATGCAGGCCACATATAGTTGATAATTTACTTGAAATATGTTGATAAATATATGCACATAATTCTAATATCAAAAAGATTAACTATATTAGTACTAATATAAGGCTTCTATGCTAGTTTGATGATGCATACGAAAGTTTAAGTAGTCTTCAAAATATCAAAAAATCAAAACAAGAAGAATCACTCACTAAGAATAAAATCGAGATGAACTTGCATGTCTTGAAAATCAATCTTAAAAATAGCAAAGCTCTGTATACCCCACTTCTGTAAATATTTAAAGAAAAAAAGTGCTTTAGACTTATCATGATGCATTCCACTTGCTAGTCAAGTGATTTGTGCAAATTCAGAAATGGTAAGAACTTTGGAAATAGAAGCATATAACTTTTTTATGGTGAGTAATTTAGCAGATAGTATTTTGTATTACCATAGTCCATTTAGTCTATTTTTAGCAAAAAGTATTTATTATATTAATATTGTGATCCTATAGGATTTGGCAGAGCATATAAAAATAACTTATTCAGATCTTGTCAAAGATAATTGTAATTTCTTCATTTTAAATTTCATAGATAATATTACTGATATTCTAAATAATAGACTTCTACATGATAAAAGTTAGAAAGAATCTAAAGAATCTAATGAAAAACTAGGAAAATTTATATTAGATATATTTGATATCTTATGAGTATTTCAGTAATGAACCTTAGCATAATATAATAATCATATTTGCTATTTCTTTTGATGAAAAATTGTGTTTAACATTATTTTTTATAGGAGAGATATTTGGAAAAATCCTGCCTTTGACCAAAAGTTAATTAAGTTACAAAGTATGATAGTTTCAATGATTCAAACATCATTAAAAGATCTTCCAATTGGAAAATCTGGTTATATTTCTACAGCTAAGTGTCAAAATATAGCCAGCAAAGATCGAAAAGGAATTGGAAAGCAATCAGATATTATATTCATCGCTAGTTGTAATGAAAAAATATATGAATTAATTTATTGTGAAAGTTCATGTATCATTTATGATAAATAAAAAAAGGAAAATGATAAGGTAAAAACTTGGAGAGAGATAAACGATGAAATGTATCCCTATAAATAATATGTATAAGAAAAGTATACAAAAATAATACATTTTAAAATGTATAATAAACGTAGAAAAACAGTATAATAAATTCGTAAATATTTCCATATACTAGATACTGAAAATCATCTTTTTCCGTATGCAAAAAAATACTGAATTTATATGTCTAATCAGTATAATATATACGTAATTTTTGTTAAATTTTATACGTCAAATCAGTATATTATATACGTTATTTTTGATTAGTATTTTCGTATATTAGATACTGAAAATCAACCTTTTCTGTATATAAAAAAATACAAAATTTATGTTTAATCATTATGTTTATTGTATACGTTAAATTTGTTTGAATTTTTTACGTCTAACCAGTATATTGTATATATTATTTTTGATTGCATTTTTTACATCTAATCAGTATATTGTATACGTTATTTTTGGTTGGATTTTTTACGTCTAATCAGTATATTATATATGTTATTTTTGGTTGGATTTTTTACATCTAATCAGTATATTGTATATATTATTTTTGATTGCATTTTTTACGTCTAATCAGTATATTTTATACATTATTTTTGGTTGGATTTTTTTTAATCAGTATATTGTATATGTTATTTTTGGTTGGATTTTAACATATAAACATTAAATTATATACATAATTTTGATTGCAAATTTTATACGTTTAATCATTAAATAAATATAATTTTTGAAATTAAAAAAATTTTATTAAAAAAAATAATATAAAATAAAAAATGAAATTTCATTTATTCTATATAAATTAATTGATTATAATATTAAACTAGGGAACGGGATCTGTTCAAAGTCTAAAGCATGGTATATAAATTATAATATCATATTTCACATGATTAATTATTTTATAACACAAAAATATAACATGTAATAACGTAAACAAAATGTCATTAGTCTATCAGGCTTACCGAATTTGGACAGACAGAATGACCTTGCATTTAAATAACCTAGAAGTAAAATGTCCTTCGCTATGCTTCGAACAATAAGAGTTTTATGACAACCTTTTTTGCAGCAACATTAGTGGTAGTAATTGAGGTAGAGGTAGCAGCAACTTTGGAGGCAATAACTTTTGGGGTAGCGGTAACTATATTAGTGATAACTTTAGAAGTAACAGCAATATTGGTAGTGGTAATGGTATCAGTAACAACATTGGTGGTGGCAGTGTTGTCATGGGACATAGTTAGGACACTGATGGGACACTGATGGGACATTGATGGGACAGATGGAACATTTG
>CAMKVN010003161.1:0-11231 GCA_946474995.1 Funneliformis geosporum
TTATCTGAGTATTATTCTTTTCTCTTAATAAAATGATTATTTCTCTTTTATCATATGACTTTTCCTTGTGACTTTTTTTTCTGTATATTGTTGATCATTTCCTTTTGTATTGCTATGCCTTGAATAATGAAATTGTTGACTCTACAACGTCTTAAAAATATATATATATATATTTAATCATTTTGATTTAGTTTGGTTGATTTGATTTGATTTGATTTGTCAAATATTTAATTTGATTTGATTTTGCAGAACCCTATCTATTGCAAAAAAAAAATTTTTAAAAATGTTATTTAGAAAATGTATTAAAACTAATAAAGCTAATGGTATAACTATTTATACAAAAGGTTAAAGAACACCCAGATGTTTTTTGTGTTGAGAGAGGTCTTTTATTTTATTATAGAATGAAAATATAAGTTAAATATAGATTCTTCTATTTAAAAAAAAAACACTTAACGCAAAAAAAAATTTATGAAGATAATCAAAGCAAAAAAAATCAGCTAACCTTAAAAACAACTCTACTTGTAGCTGATTTTAAAAGAGAAGTTATAGAAAATTTAATTCAAGCATTTGCAAGTACAAATATTTCCCTAAAAAAAATTAATTACCTTCTTTCTTTTTTTAAAAAATATCTTAAAGAAGGAGGAGCAATTCCTCAAGCTCCAACTTTATGTCAATTATATTTACCTTCTGTTTTTGAAAATCATGTAAAAACTCTCCTTTCAATTTTTAATTCAAGACCTGTTTTGTATTATAATGAATGAGTTTAGTGATGATTGTGCACGTAGTATTATTAATATACTTTTTACTTATTGCTAAAATATGAAACTGGTTTCTGTTAATTTTTTAAAATATGTTAATAATATAATTATTGGACAAACACTTCTTTTCATTTTACACTCTTAAAATATATCTCTTAATATTTCATGTTTATTTCTTTCTGATTCTATCACATATGTGAAAAAATGCTTTTGTAAAGTTTTAAAACCAGTTATGCCTCAACTAATTTATGTGCTATGCCTAGCATATATATTAAATCTTATTGGATAAGAAATTTTATATAATTTTTTAAATTAAAGTGAATTGTATATTTAATAAACTTATTATATAAAAAAATTTGGAGAAATTTACTACAATTTTTACTATTAAGATTTTTTTAGCTAAAATTAAAGAATCATTTGTTAAATCATCTGCATGAAGAAATTATTATATAGCTTATCTTAAAATAAATAATATTAATTCTCCTCATAAAATTATACTTTCAAACAAATTTAGTGAAATAGTTAGTTCTAAATGGTTTTTTATACAAAAGATTACATCCAGTATTAGGCTGGTTTTTTTAGTCATGAAATGAAACAATAAAAGCTATTCATATAATATTACAAAATTTATAAGATATTAATATTATTACAATTTATATTTACTTATTTCAATCTATGCTAAAAAGTTTGTATAGGATTTGAATTTTTTTCAATAACAGAATAAACCAGTTTTTCCTTTTGTTAAAAACCGATCATAGCAACTTATAGCATTTATTAAGTCAAATATTACCACACTTTATTTAGGTTCTAAAAAATATAATTTGTCAACATTTATTTAATCCTAATAATTTTTACCCAATATTTCATCAAGCTTTTCAAATAACATTTAACAAGTTTTCAGCTCACATTTTTAATCATCCTACACACTCCCTTTTTTAATCCACAATTCATTCATTTAGGAAATATTTTAAGAAAAAATATTCGTCATTATTTAGCAATTATAGAATTTGATAATCCTTCTAGTAGTTTATTATATGAATAGGTAACATATTGTGGGTTGAAATTTAATGAAAATTTGAATGAAATTAACTTAGATGATTATTGAAAAGATTTGTTAATTCATTTACCAATTTTTTCTAATATTGCATTAGACTATATTTGGTTACCAATTTCAAGCTATGCAGTGGAATAGAGTTTTTCTTTATATAATTTACTTTTAGATTCTAATCGTCAAAATTTATCTGAAAATTTATTAAAATAACTTAATATGTTGTATTTTAATTGATTGATTTTTTACATTAATTACAAATTAATAAATAATAAATTTATTGGACTTTAATCATATTTAATATAATAATATATATAATATATATCATTTAATCAATAATAATAAATTTATATATCTATAATAAAATTAGTCTAAAAAACAAGTATAAATAGAAAATACATATTATTTTAACATCTTTTCTTAATACATTTAATTGATTTGTATAATATATTGATGTATTATAATTAAAGTTAATTAAAAATATTGCAAATAATATTTTTATAATAAAATTTATAATATTTTTTAAAAAAATTTATATTAATTAATAACTTTTGCATTAATTTAAGATCAAAGTTTTGAATATTTTTAATAAAAGTATTTTTTTTATAAAAGCTATTTTTATTTTTTTTATTTACAAAATATATAAATTTATAACTAAAATAATATTTATATATTTAAATATAAATTAAAAGTTGAAAATTTTGTATATATTTAATATTATAATTATTAAAAATAAAATTTCATTTAAAAATAATAGATTTATTATAAATTTTATAATGTATTTTAATGAAAATCATGATTAAAATTTAAAGAGAAAATTAATATATTTTTATAATTTATAAGCAGTAACATTAATTTAAAATATTTTTATAAGTACAAAATGTAATAATATTATATAATCATAAGCGTATTATATAAAAAAGTAAAATAATAATAAGCGCAATTACGTTACGCTTATTATATTACCGCAATTTATATTATTACTTGTAAGAGTCAGAAAATAATTGCAATATAAATTTACATTTTATATTTTAAATATTAACACATAATGATCGAATGCTATATTTTATATAATATTTAGTAAATAAAATAGTAATTATTATTTCATGATAAAATTAAAATATATTTTCATTTGTATCAATTTGAATGTATAAATTAAGTAGTTTTGAGATAATTTCAAAAACAAATACTAAGTTTTATTTTTTTTTCTTAACAAAAGATGTGTGAATATTTTTTAAAATTTACGTTTTACAAACCTATTGAAGTTGCAGAAATTGAAAACATTAATTTGATTTCTTGCCCTTTAAGAAAGAATAATAAATTAAATTAATGCTAAAAAATGTAAATATATAATTATCTTATACCAAGGTAAGTTTTTTTTCACATTATCAAACTATCTTCCAATTGTTGAATCTGATTGAAAAATGAAGAGTTTGTTCAAGATTTTAAAATTATAGTGACACTCAAAAATATTGTATCATCGAAACACAAATTTTAAAATGGTAATATTTTGTAATTAAAAAGGCACAGTGTTATACAACTTTAATTAATGAATTCATCATACCTCATAATTTATCAATATTTTTATCTTTTTTTTAAAGGATAAAAATATATATTTTTTGTTATAAAGCTTTGCAAAAATAGCAATGCAATTATTTTAATTAATTTAAGAAATAAACATTATCAATTTTTCACAATTTTTTTTGTACTTCAAAACAATCATGTAGAATATATAAAAAGATACATTATGGCATTTTCTGCTCTTTGTAATTTTATAAAAAATCTATAGTTTATTTATCTGTTGAAAAAAGAGCTAGGATTTGTATCTTATTTGAAGAAGATTATTTCTCCTACTATATAGCAAACAACCAAGGAAAATATTTTCCAATCAATTGTAATAAGAACCAAGCAATATAAAGATAAAACTAATAACTTTAAAGACCAGCCTAAATCTGAATATCTGCAATTCTTAACTGACTGATATGAACGAAAAGTTCTAAGACTAATTACAACTGGTGAATGTACTAATACTGTTGCAATCCAAAAAAACTAAAAACAGAAGAATAAATTAAAGTTAGTAAATGTATAATCAAGAGAACTTTACATAGAAATGGAATGAGTGCAAGAGTTAAGCGTAAAAAGCTATACCTTTGAAAAAAGCATAGAATTGCATATATGAAATTTGCTGAAAAATACAAATCATGGACAGCAGAGGATTGAAACAAAGTTATCTGGTTAGATAAGTCAAAATTCATGATTTATGGGTCAGATGGTAGAGAATATTATCAGAAAAAATCAAATGAACCATTATGCAATCATTATTTTAAACCAATAGTCAAATTTGGGTGGGTAATATTATGGTGTGGGAATGTTTTACATCTGGTGGGGTTAGTAACATATGCTGAATTTATGAATTTATGGACATATGAATGGTGATTTATATTGTCAAATTTTAAAGGAAGACCTTTTAGGAACCATTGAGTGGCATGGAATGGATAAAGATAATATTATCTTTCAACAAGATAATGATTCTAAACACACTGCAAATCTTACTAAGCAATGGTTTGATGACAATAGGGTTAAAGTTCTTGATTGGCCAGTGCAGTCCCCTGATTTAAACCCAATAGAACACCTTTGGAATGAAATGGACCGTCGTCTGAGATGGCTTGAAATACCTGTTAATCAGTTGTGGGATGCAATTCAAAAAATTTGGGTTGAATTAGGATCCGATGTATGCAAAAAGTTGGTTGATACTATGCCAACTTGTATAAATGATATAATTTAAGCTAATGGTGGTTATATGAAATGGTAGATAATTATTTACCAAAGTATTAATGCAATTGGGTTAATTTTTATTTTTTTTATTTACATAAAAATTTTAATAAAAAATAGATCAAAAGAAAAGGATCGTGTAAATGATCAAAATCAAGTATTTAAAATTTTTTTATCACATTATTACGCTGATTTTTATACCATTGAATAGACTCGTTATGATGAGTTTAATAAATAATTTTGGTAACGCTACGCCTTCTTAATCACAAGATAATGCTATTTTAAAATTAGTATTCGGATGATGCAATACTTTTGAGCGCTTACTGCGCCACCAAAAAATTGGTCGATTAATTACGATTTGGTAGGATCTTTACGGTATATGGAGTTACCGAATATTATTTAACGGACTTCCATATTTGGGTGTTTTTTTAAAAATATTAATTTTTTGATTTAAAATACCGTACCGAAATGAAACTTGTTTTATTACAAATATTTACGATCTTTTTTAAAAAATGGAACTAGCACAAGAAAAAACAATATTGAACACACCAACAAGAAGAGGTTCCTCTAAAGCGGATCAAGGAATGAATAATATGCTAATTGGTTCGGTGAGTTATTAATATGTTTCCATATTTTTTTTCTTTATTCAGCTGACTACAAAGATATCTGATATTTATATGGTATCGGTATGCTTACGTAGGAAAATTTAATATCTTTTCATTTGAACATTATCACTTTTATTATGGAAAAAAATAAGAGTGTTCTTACAATGTTTCTTCCTTTACGTCACCTTAGATTGCCGGTATGGCTGGTAAATTAATAGAATATCCATTTGATACGATTAAAACGCGGTTACAATCTCAATCATCAGATCATAAACAATTCAAAGGACCATTAGATTGTTTTCGTCAAACGTTAGCACATGAAGGATATGGGGGATTGTACCGAGTAAATACAGATATTTCTCTGTTTTTTTTTTCATTCACTCATTCACTCCTTAACCCTCTCATACTCTCCACAACTAATAGGGATTGTCATCACCATTGGTGGGAGCAATGTTAGAAAATGCCTGTTTATTCTTAGCATATAATCATATACAAACAATGATAAGAGAATATACGACACCTAATTATAATAAATCACAACCACCATCTCTTACCATGTCACATTTCTGTATATCTGGAGCATTATCAGGCTCATTGGCTAGTTTTTTATTAACACCTGTTGAATTAATCAAGTGTAAATTACAAGTTCAAGAGACCTTCTTATATGGAAATGATAATAACGTAGCTAGTGTCAAGATGAATAAAGGACCACATTATAACGGACCATGGAGCGTTATAAAATATACGTTAAAACATCACGGTATTAGTGGACTTTATCGTGGGCATTCCGGTACATTTATAAGAGAGTCTGTAGGAGGTGCGGCATGGTTCGGTACATATGAATTCGTTAGTTCAATTGTGTCACATCGAATCAGTCTCAAGGAGAAGAATGTAACAAAGAATGATTTATCAATGATGGAATTGATAAGCGTTGGATTTCTTGGAGGAGCAAGCGCAGGAATGGCGTATAATTTATTAATATATCCGGTAGATTCAATAAAGAGTCAGATGCAAACAGATGAAGAAGTTATGAGAGCAACCGGTAAAGAAGTAGTCAAGAGAGGATTTTGTCAAGTCGGTAGAGAATTATATAAAAATGATGGAATTAAAGGATTTTATAGGGGTTGTGGTATTACCATTGCTAGGGCTGTTCCTAGTAATGCCATCATATTTACGACTTATGTGAGTATCAATCGAGGGAAAGATGGGACCAAAATCAAGGGAGATATTGACTAATTTATTTTTATCACCTTTTTTTTTTTTTACTTTTCATAGGAAATTTTGAAAAGGCATTTCTCCGGCACATTTAACTTTTTTTCATCTTAAATTTAAGGATTGTAATAGAAGAAAAGGCCAATTTCACATAGAATAATCACGCATCACAACTAATTAATCTTTAGTAATTTAATAATAATATTTTAATTATTTCTCTTACACTCACACGGTAGCACTACTTAACCAAACCTTAATACAATAAGAACCGTTCATGTTTTTACCTTCAACCTTAGCATAATCAATCATACTCTTACCGACCGTGTTAAACCTTAATCTACCAATAGATTTAGTAACTACAGCACTTCTAGCTGCACCTTTCCTTAAACTCATTCTGCCACTAATTTGTAATTTAATGCCCGCTAAATGTGTAGGTATAAAATTATTCCCATTACGTAACATCTTTGACCAATTCAAATAATGTGTTGAGATACCATCTATAATAGGTTTATCAAGAGAAATGGCGGGAGGGGAAGGAGGGGGTGGGGAGAGGAAATGATATGATGTAGGTATTAATCCATTCCTACTTTTCATACCATCGACTAATCCACTTCCACTATTTGTTAATGAAACTAACGGAACTTTCTTAAATAAATTTCGACGGATTTGTCTAATACGATACTTTTTTGTTTGCATCGATAAATATTGTGCCAAAATTTTGCTACTTAAAAAAGGATATTTAAATAATATGATATTAAATTCTACTGGTTTTTTATATAACGTAGAATACAATTCGGATAATTTCTTTATTGCCAATTGTGATAACTGGTTATTAGGTTCTTCCGTATGAGTGATGGTTCCCGGAAGAGAAGGTTTGTAAGCGTATTGTTGTATAACTACTTTACTTGGTGAATGTTTGATTCGAAGTTCATTTAATGGTATTTGCCAATAATGTTGTAAAGATGTTTTAACGTTTTCATCACAATTGGTATATCGATTCTTTTTCGGATTAAACAAATATTGTGTATTTTGCCATTCTAGTTTGGTTTTCAATCGTAAGTTACGTGCGTTCATCTTTTTAATTAAACCGAAGGAAAAAAATTTTTTTTTAAAATGGTGAAAAAAAAATTAAAAAAAATTTTATTCGATGATTCACGTGATACTCATAGAAATGCACTTTGGCTGATCATACTTATACCTAACCTAACATATTTATCAATGCAGATTATAAGTAACGTGAAGTTCATTTTGTCACACAATTCTTAAAGAATGCCCAATCTTGAAATATTGTGAAATATCATCTTTTTTTTTAACCTTTTTTTTTCTTTTTTTTTTTTTTTAAAAAAAAAAAAACTACTTACAGAGTTTCCTCTGTTAATATTCCTTCTTTTCAAAAAAACCCTTGTTACGTCAAAAGTTAGCTATGAATAAAAGGTAAATTGTAAAATTCGTTTTTAAAGTCCAATTTTATGAATCTAGATATATTATGTTCTTAGAGAATAACACACTCTGTGCGCTTTTATTTTAAAAAGCAAGGTAATTTCCTTTTTTTGGCTTTATTTTGTCATAAAAGAAGATTACAAATCATTAATATTTAAATATTCTCAAAACAAAAAAAAAATGAAGTAATTTTCTAGCATTGGTTTTCCTGAAAAAGTGACCAACTTCAAAAGGAAGATATTCCTTTAAACTTTTTTTTTTTTTAAATAATAAGTGAAATAAACGACAAGGAAAAAAAAAAAGGAAAGAAAATACAAAAAAAAAAATCTCGAGGAAAAAATTTACAGAGATTTTAAAGTTTGTTCTAATGGAGATCGACAAGTTACGTCCATTTTAAGAAATTCAACGCGTCACAACATTTGTTAAATTCGTTTTGACTATTAGGAGCAAGTAGCAACCTGAATATGATGATCATTTACTTAATATATCACATCGCATGATACAGCGCATGTACTGTATTTTAATCGCGTAAACAAGTAATCAAGTACACGGAAAAATCGTTAATACGTCTTGTAATATACATCATATACCTTTATTTAATAAGCATTTTCTTTTTTTTTTGACTGATCGAAGGATGAATAGTTATATGGAAAGTCGACCGGTAGTGAACCCGAAAGCTATTGAATACAGTTCAATTAGAATGAGCACGAGAAAAAGGATAAAACTTAATAAACAAAAAGAGGCTGAAGAAGTTGAATTGCTTAGTAATACTTATCCTATTGAATCAGTATCATCTACAGATTCAAATAGTGATTATCATTCAGATAAAGCTTCTTCCACAAATGATACGACTCTTTTACAGTCACAACGACAACAAATTCCTGCGCTTCAGGAGCAACAACAAATACATACACAAAAAAATTCGAAAATAGCTCAACAAAGTTCTCCCCGGCGAACACGTAGTTCTTTAAGGAAAAGGCAAATACCTGAAATAATCGAACAAAGGATAAGAAAAGCTGGTGGACGTGTACCATTTTCAATATCAGATGAACATGAATTATATGAATTCTTACTTAATCAATCGAAATATTTACGTGGTAACAAAATTTATGAACAATTTGCCAAACAAAATCCTCGTCATACTGCCCAATCTTGGCGGGATCATGCTTTAGAAAAGTATGTTGATAAACCTCATTTTGTTAAAGAATGGGAAAAAAGATGGTTTCCTAATAAAAAAAAATTGGTTGAAAATGATTCCACCTCTATCATTACAAATGATGAAGTTCAAGTTGTTATAATTAACCGGGAAAGAGAAAATTACAATAAAGATTCATCTAATGATATCCTCGATTTGGAAGTTGATGATGCTGCAGCTGAAGCTTTGATATTGAGACCTTGCATTCTTCAAGAAAATGAATCAACGTCATCTATAGATTCAAATATTGATTATGTTTCAGAAGCTTTTTCCACAAATGATACGACTCATTTAAAGTCACAACGACAACAAATTCCTGCGCTTCAGGTTCAACAAATACATACACAAATACCTCAACAACCACCACTAAGGCAAAGGCAAACACCTGAAATAATCGAACAAAGGAAAGCTGGTGGACGTGTACCATTTTCAATATCAGATGAACATGAATTATATGAATTTTTACTTAATCAATCGAAATATTTACGTGGTAACAAAATTTATGAACAATTTGCCAAACAAAATCCTCGTCATACTGCCCAATCTTGGCGGGATCATGCTTTAAAAAAGTATGTTGATAGACCTCGTTTTGTAAAAGAATGGGAGAAAAGATGGTTACCTAATAAAAAAAAATTGGTTGAAAATGATTCCACCACTATCATTACAAATGATGAAGTTCAAGTTGTTATAATTAACAATGAAAGAAAAAATTATAATAAAGATTCATCTGATGATAGCCTCGATTTGGAAGTTGATGATGCCGCTGCAGCCCGGATATTGGGTCAACCTATGGTACAAGAAATTAATAAGGAAGAAGACAACAAAGATAATGAAAAGGAACTATTTGATATCAATTATGATTTGGATTCTGATGATGCTGCCACAGAAGCTTTAATATCGGTCCAGTCTGGTCCAAAGACCGCGAACCGGTTTTAAATTCATATCATGTCTTATATAAACTTAATAATAAAAATATGAATCTTTGATGCAACTCAAATATTATATTTATTTTTTTTAATATTTTAATAAAAGCTTATTATATTTATAAGACATTTAATATATTACAATTCTTATATAGATAAGATAATTTAAACGAGATTTCTCTGAAACTTTCAAATAATTTTTTAATAAGAAAATATTTGTTAACATTATTAAACAAAGTATTTTAATTGTGTGATAATTAAAGTTTTTATAAAATAATACATAAACAAGCTAATAAGTCTTTAAACTTCTAGCTTAAAAGAGATTAATTACAAAGAATACCTATAGCTTATAATATAGAAGTTCTTTTAATAATTAACTAAAATCTCAATTCCTTGAATTTAATACAATTAAACCTTAAAATAAGATAATTAATAATGCTATCTAAAACTCTTTGTAAATAAACTAATTCTAAATTACAAGTATAATTTCAAAACTTTACTAAAACTTCAAAACTTTATTAAAATCTCTAAACTATTATAAAATTTTAAAACTTTACTGAAATTACAAAACCTTCTAAAATTTTCAAAACTTTTATAAAATATTAAAATTTTACCAAATTTAAAACCTTTAAAATTTATTTAAAATTCTGAATCAAACAAATTTTTAAATTAATATCAAATTAAATCAAACCTATTGTTAAAATTTAAATTAGCCAATCAAATTGAATTAATGATAAATTTATCTTATCTATATAAAAAATAAAAATTAAAAAAAGTTAATTTTCTATAATTTCTATTTCTTTTGTAACATTTTCAATTAAAGTAATAACGCTAATATATCAAATATTACTTTTGCTTAAATCAAGTTTAGCTATATTATATACAACTTATCTTTACTAATATTATATTGAATTTGATATTATCTTAAAAGCAATACTATATTTAGAATAAATAAAATATTTTTTTTTAAACTAAATCAATTTCAAAAATAAACTTTATTGCAAAATCTAATAAATCTTTTTTTAATATCCTACTATTTCATAATTTTTTATAAAAAATATTGTTAACATGTAATTCTTACAAATTATAACTATTATACAAAGTATTTCAAAGTTGGGAATGGATCAAATTCATTAAACTTTAATAGTTAAATGATTTAATAGATTAGATCTATTAATATAATCTATTAGAATCTATTGCTCTATAAGAAATCGAAATAAGGAAATGATACGTTTTTTATAAGGTTTGTATACGTAATTAATGATTCTATATCAAAAT
>CAMKVN010003162.1:0-11231 GCA_946474995.1 Funneliformis geosporum
AAACACCACCCACCCCCCCCACCACCCCCCCCCCCCAACCCCCCCCCACCCCCCCCCCCCCCCCCCCCCCCCCCCCACCCTGTCCTCATTGGAAATCAGAGAAGAATTCTCGGGTCTCATTGGTGAAATTGGATTATCAAAAAGAATTGATGGTCGCGGATCAAAATTTTTCAGAAAGAGAAGGTCATATTAATTTTATAATTTTAAAATAGAACTCAAATTATTTCGTTTATGAGATGATAGATGGATGGTATACTCACTTTGAATAGAATCGCACATAATGATGATTTGGATATTAAAGAATATCCCAATTATAGCCAAAAATTTAAAAAATATTGATTCGATTTTAAAAATTTTTAAAACAATTGACAGTATTAAATTTGATTTGAAAAAAATGGTACTCGTGCCTCTTGTTAATAGAAATTGATGGGAATTCATAATATTGTAATCAAACACTTATATTCATCTTTTAAGTGGTTAATTAAAAAGTGCATATCTAGGATGGCAATAAATAATTACTATTATTCTTAATAATTTTTATTCTTGTTTATTTTTTTAAAAAAAAACCCTCAGGAAATAAATCGACTATATAATGTAAACTGTCTTACTCATGTTTAAATGTTTATATTTGCAAGTTGTAATGTAAAATCATTCTTCATTAAATAAATAAATTATAAAATTCATTCATTAAAAAAAAATTATAACTGTGCAAAAAAAAAAAAAATCACAATTGTAGAATGGTTAAAATGAAATGAATGCACGTTTCCCTAGAATCCCCACCCTCCACAAAGTGATTACGTAAAGGTAAAGAATTCTTCGGCATCAATCCCAACGTTTATCACATCATCCTGATGAGCAAAATCATACATGTTGCTAAAATACGAAGGAACGGACATGTCACTATTAAACATCGATTGATCTGCGATGTACTTTATATCATCATAATCATACTGTGTTGGGACTAAATCAATTTGACTCTGACGTTCTAATGATATTTGTCGTATTTGATTCTCATAATAATTCAATGGAGGGTTATCGGTATCCGTATTCATGTTTGCGTTGGATTCGTTGGATTCGTTAACTATATGATCGAAATCCATTCGAGAACCTTTTACTTTTGGATGAATTGGAACAACTTGTTCCATTTCGTTTGATGAAGATGAAGTGGATTGTTGATGGGGAAACAGCGAAGATCGACTTTGTTCCGGTACGTGTTGTACCATAAATTGTGATTCCGTGGCACGTTGAATCATATCATTTTGTTCTTTTGATCTTTTTGAAGAAGGAACTATTGGTGTTGGGATAACTGAAGATTGTATTTTAGAATCTTTGTAAATCTGATTTGATGACATCGCATCTGAATCGTTTAGAAGTGAGGAAAGATTTTCCGTACATGTCTCTGCATTAGTTCTACGTTGTAGTCGTTGAGGTGACAAAAATTGAACGTTAGGCATAGGAGAGAACATTGTAAAAAGAAATATTGAAAATTTTTGATTAAGAAAAGTTTTTTTTTTTTTTTTATTGTCAAAACAAAAAAAAAAAAAATAAATTAAAATAAATTATTGAAAAATAGATTAATTTATAAATATTTCGATCATTATATCGATATACTACAATAATTTGATCCTCTTTACAAAAAAGTATCACATTGAGATTTTTATTTTTAAACATTATTCTCATACTTCAATTATTTGAAACACCAATGGCGATTTGATCTCGTGATCGGATCTTCGACGCTAGTACATTTTTGTAAACAATACAAGGTCTAAATTTTTTCAGAAAGGTCGAACAATAAGAGGAAATTTGTTTCATAGAATAACGATAACGACTCCGACGTTTCTTTCTGAAACCTTTTTTTTTTTTTTGAAGTAAATATTTCATTTGGGAATTTATAAAGGTAAAACCAAGTGTTTAAAAAAAGACAGGTTGTTGCAATTATGGGGTCTTTTTTTTTTTCACAACTTGTTTTTTATTTTTATTTTTATTTTCCTCAACGATTTCAGGAATAAAGTCAAATAAATATTTGTCATCCCTTCATTTTGTTTATTTATTTTTCAATAGACAAGGGATATTCATCATGATAAATATATATCCTTATATGAATTTATATATAAATACATGAAAATTTCTGGGAATAAGATTTACTACCTTTTCTATTCTATTTTTCCATTTTTCTATTACAACTTGCAATTTTTTTGGAACGGATATTCGGGTTATCAAATTTTTTTTTTTCACGGACACAAATTCACTCCCGTCACACAAAAAATAAACCATACTCACCATACTCACTTTACAAAAATGAAAGTTCGCAACATTTATATTAAGGATGAGGAGATAATAAAGTATAAACTTACGCCAAATGCCATTTCCGATAAAAATCTTCAAATCATACTACGTGATTTACGTCGATGGCAACAACTGTATAATAAGGAAAGTTCTGTGACAAAAGACATATGCGAAGAACTAATGAAAAAAGAAATAAAGAAGGAGACGAAAAAGAAGATCAAGAAACTTTACAAGTATCTGAAGGATTACAATCAATACATGGAGGTTCAGGAAGTTCGAATTCAATTAATGAATATGTTGAAATTTATTAAAAAAATCGACCGAGTACAAGATGACAATCCAATGTTCATTCCAACAACCTTTGATGGGGATGATAGGAGTTGTTTACATGAAGTTACCTTGGAATTCATGGATAAAGTTAATAAATACATTTGGAATAATAAATACGGACGAAAAGAGTTGAGCAGCAAAATGAATAATCAAGATTTACATCAATGCCGATTCATTTCGTTGATTTAGATCTTCTCGTACATTGTAAATTTCTTTGTGTAAATAATACGGATATCTTTCTTCTCGATATGCTGATCTGATTCGGTTTTACTGGTTTCAACCAAATCATTTTACATATTGTTTGTTTATAACCAACCCTTTTTTCTCAATTTAATCAATTTTTAAACTAGTCATTTGTTGACACCATTAATACTTAATTCCGACTTTAAATCTCTTGTTTCTATTAACAATAAATATCACAAATTTGTCATATGTAGTCTCAAAGCCTCATTTGTAGCCACCAGATTCGGCCCACTTCCAAAGAGGAAATGTATTGGAATTATCAGCTTAGCGGAACGATCTAATCAATAACACATGTTTTGGTAATCAAAAATACAATATTTTTCTTTAATGTAATAAATTTTAATGTAATGCAATTGTTTTAACAATAAACGGTTAAAGTTGATCTGAACCTTTATTGTAATCAATCCAAATTCCGAATTTAGTGAAAACAATGTAAAATTCCCTTTTCTCTGCGAACAAATACATGTATTTATCAAATTTGATGTGACGTGTAAATTAATTGAGACGAAGAATAATTCCTTCAAAAAACCATGCTTTATTTAATCGAGCGCAGAAAATTTATCTCCGAACCTAAAAGAAGTTAGAGTGCATTTAACCATGGCTTAGTTTAACGAAGCCTTACATGGCTGTGTCGACTTTTGCTGTGCGAGTTGTTGTTTTTCTTTCTCTGTATCATATCATAATCAAAATATAGATTTTAGATTGTTCAAAACATAGGTCAAATCCCTGACTATGAAATTTCTTTTTTAATTCTTTCAATAA
The DNA here is from genome assembly GCA_946474995.1 of Funneliformis geosporum. Lineage (NCBI taxonomy): Eukaryota > Fungi > Glomeromycota > Glomeromycetes > Glomerales > Glomeraceae > Funneliformis > Funneliformis geosporum. The sequence continues at coordinate 3,622 of CAMKVN010003162.1, forward strand.
ATTTACCGGAAGTGGTAAAATCATTGCAACATTTTTAACTGTGTGGCTAATTTCAGAAGCCTAAAATCGGAGATCCATGAAACGTTTAAAAGTTCATTGACGTAGTAATCAACGAATATTATTTATTGGAAATTTTTTTTTTTATTACGGTAAAACTATATTTTATAGAATGAAATTTAATAATCAAAAAAGTATATGTATTCTTGTAATGAGATGATGTTTTAGGAATATTTGTTTTAAACTTTTTGGAAAAAAAAAAAAATCGAAAAACTTTTTGAATAAAAAGAATATATCCGTTATTTCTCGTTGATAAATTTCTAATGAAAAAGAATCATTCGATTTTTATTTTTTGGCATTGGGTGTATTTTTATATCTCCAAACAAAATGACTTGTCTTGATTTGAGGCTTAGTTATTTTTTTCCCAGTCTGTAAATTTCCCGATATTAAATCGTCAGACTCAATCAAGAGCATTACAGGAATTTTTTTTTTAATCTTCCCATTTGACAATCCTAGTTTAGTCTCAATTGAAATGTAATTTCACTATCAAATTACTTCATTTATATTAAACATTTAAAAGTATTTTTGCCTTCCCTTATTGTGTGAATATAAATGGGGCCAGTAGGCCAATTATAAAAAAAAACAAAAAAGCATTCAACTTTAAAAATATTTTTTTTGGGATATAATAATATAATAATATATAATGCATTTTTAACCAATCCAGTTAGCCGCCACCACCACCATCGAATAAATATTATGCCTAATCTTTTTAATTTAATCATACAAGACAAAGTGATTTTTATTATTCAAACATTAAAATTTTTCTTAATAATATAACATTATACTATACACAGCCACTAGGAATTATAAAAAGGGAAACCTCAGATCTTTTGAAAGAATTATTTTTTTTTTTTTTTTTTTTTTTATAGAAATTACTTTTTCACCTCTGTTTTTTATCTTTTTTTATTAAAAAAAAAAAAAAAAACATTTTGGCAAAAGGGGAGGAGGATAAATAAAATTAATTTTTTTCGATTTTGAAATAGTAAAACTTTTTAACTAAGGATCGATTAAGAAAATTTTTTTATTGTTTCATTGACTTCGAGTTATGTCAATTGTCGCACGCTGTTATAGCGAAGTTCACGAAAGCGGTCATTTGTCTGAACTATCCAAGGTGAGATTCTTATGATGTCAGGACCTTTGCTTATAATTCCGGCGCATAATAAAAGATATTGAAATTAAAGTAAAATAAAGTAAAAAAATGCTGTGCTTTTTTTAATCAAAGATCAAAGGGTCGTGTAAATATCCTTTTTTTTAACGTTGATTAATCACGTGACTTCATTTTTTCCCTTTTAACCCACAGCTATGTGTAAGACAGTTTAAGGACTCCCTCGAAAATATTTTTGAGGAGAGGACATCATCTCCATGGACAAAACGAAAAAAGAGATCGGAATTACAAGAAGAATTGGATCATTATGGAATTGTTCAATTCGTGAAGAGAGAAAGTTTTGCAGAAGAAAACGAGGTTCCGCCTACAACGGATGATGACAAACAAAAGAAAACCAAAACAAATAAGAAACTTAGTCTAAAAGAGTTATTCAAAGATCCTCCACAAGTAAAATTAAATGCTGATGGATGGCCGGATCAAAATGTTTATGATCCGTCTTTAGATAAAATGTTTTGGTGGCGTAATGATCCTGTATTAAATCAACATCACGAACATTGGCACATGGTTATGCCTTCTGGTACATACAAGGGAATTGCAAAGGATAGGGAAGGAGAAAATTTCATCTACATGCACAGGTTCATGTTGGCCAGGTAAGTTTGTCAAGGGAAAAGATGTTAAATCACGTGTCTCGTCATTAAATATATTACACATTAGATATGACGTGAATCGTTGGTGTCTTGGAATGGATCTTGTCGAACCATTGGTGGATTACACAACTCCGATACCTGAATCTTTCTATCCGCCCCCGTTCCTATCGCAGGAAGGCGGTGAAAGAAGGGTCCCTTTCCCCGCTCGCCCTCCCAATCAAGTATTTCGCGATATCGGTGAGTACCCGTCAACACTCTCGTTATTCTCGTTACGAATCTTTTTGATCTAATTTTTTTTAATTGTATAGTTACTAGGGTTGACAATACTGAAATTATATTAACCGTTGACGAATTAACCGATACGCTGAACGAAATTGAAAAATGGATTGATGGCAAGACAGATCTAATTCATCCATATAGATTAAACTTGACTGATGAAGAAGCGACGAAAGTTGGATCAGATATCGAGGTCGTTCTACACAATATTGGTCACAACATGCTTGGTTACATTATGCATCCTTATACAATTAATGGTATGACTTCTCATGTAAAATCTTTATTTTTTTTTTCACGAACATTCGCTAATTTATGATTTTCAAAGCTCCGCCAAGTGTTCTTGTCGGCGCTCGTGCCGGAACACGTGATCCGTTATTTTGGAGATGGCATCGTCATCTCGATAACATTTATCTCAAATGGCAGTTCCTATTAGGACCTCGTAATTTCAGTGACGATATTCCTCCTATAACTTTTCGAGAGAAAGATTTAATCCTTGCTTTTACCGATGAATTACTTAAGGTTAATAAGACGGGTTTGAATGATACATGGGTTAAGTACGCAAATGAGACCTTTGGTGGCGAGAATTTCGACAAGGATGTCTCTAATCTTCCCGTGGTCACCAAAACGTTGGAAACTAAGATGAAAATTAGAGATTATGTTTGGTTGGAAGATGGTCTGGATAAAGAAAGGATTCAATATTTATATCCAAGAGATTGGATATGGTTTATGCGCGTACAGAATAATTCTCCAATGGTTAGTTTTATGACCAACGTTTTTTTTTTTTTTTTAAAAAAAAAACCTTTACTGACTATGACGATGTATGATAGCCCGCAACTGTAACGTTTCGCATTTTTATTTGTCCAATTGAATTGGTCGACTCGACCGTTCATTGGATTGAAATTGATAAATTCAAAAGGACTATAGGGCCTAATGAAAAAACCGTTGTTTCTCAAAAATGTGATGAAGCGGTGGCAATTCGAAAACCAGCTCAAAAAACAACGGAACAAATGGACGACACTACACTTCCGACGTCGAAAAGATTACAGCTCGACAAACTTAACTTCGCTGAAGTAGCGGAAGAAATCTTTTGTGACTGTGGATGGCCATATAATTTAATCATACCTCGTGGAAGCAAATTAGGTTCAAAGTTTAAACTTTTTGTTTACGCTTCTGATGGTACAAATGATTTAGTTAGAACAGATACGCAATGCGGTAGCGTATTATTATGTGGTGGTCAAAAATGGACGGACAAAATCCCTGATATAAAACCTTTGGGTTATCCTTTTGATCGACCTTTTAAAGAAGGTTCGTTTTATAAAAATTTTGAAGGCATGCATAATGTTGCTATGACCGATATTACGATTAAATGGGTTGAAGATTTCCCAGAAGTATAGAAGAAAAAAAAAAGAAATCTTTACATATTATTTTCTTTTCTTTTTTTCTTTTCTTCTAATTTATTGTTTCAGAAAAAAAATCTTTGAAGGAAGGATAGGTAAACAACATATTGTATATAATTTTAATATAGTATTTTAATTGTTCATTATTCGACATTTGTTAAACAGTTACATAAATGGAATCCATAAATTTATTCGCGAAGAATAATTACTCAAACACAATGGTTTTACTATTTATAAACTTTAAATGAACGAAGGATTTTCACATTTGTAATTCGGATTGTAATGATTATTACAACAGTTACGCTCTATGAGATGCTGATTATTACAGGTTTGCTTATGAGATGCAGGTGGAATTATCAACTTCAACTTTTAATTGCATTACTTTAAAATAAATGATATTTCTTTCTTCTCATTAAATAATAATTACTTTTTCTGCTAATAAGCTTTGTTGCTTTGTCGGCAAAATATGAAACAAATAATTTATTAATACGTTAACCTAAAGATTTTTAAAATAGGTTAAATAATTTTTATTGTTTTAATTAGAAAAATTAAATATAAAATTAATAGATATTAATTTATTTAAAAAGATATATACTGTATATATATCATAAATTATAAATAATAAATAACAGTACATGTATATTAAATATTTATAAAAATTATACTTTTTATATTATAGTTGCTTGCAAACTAAAAAAAAGCATTAATTTCTTAACGTTAACTTTTAATGTTAATAATATTTAAAGATGATGTTGCAATTATAGAAATAATTATAAGATCCATCTTTAGTAAGATTATTATTATATAAAAATATAGTATAATAAATTTTTTATCAATTTTATTAATAAATAATTTAAGTTTATTAAAAAGTTTTTAAAATAATTCTTAAGTTTTAAAAAATTTATTTATATGCTTATGTTTAATTATTATTAAAAAAGATATAATTTTCTTAATAAATTATAAAAAATTACATTAATAATAGTTTATATTTTATAATATTAATAGTTTTAAATAATAATAAAATTTTATTAAAAAGGTTACAAATTTTCAGCTTTAAAACTTAGATTTTTTATTATATAATGAAAAGAATAAAAATTATAATAATTAAATTTGAATTATAATAAAAAATTATATGTAATAATTACTTATTGTGAAATTAGAGATATCATTAGAAATTATGAGAAAGCTGTGATCTATATGATATTAGCAATTAAGTGATAAATAACTAATATATTTCATAATTACTAATATCTATAATAAATAATTATATAATAATTGTATTATATATTATAAAGTTACATTTAACTAAATTATTCGTTAACAATTATTTTTTAAAAAAATTCTTTTCTTTCTTACAAAAATTAAAAATGAAATCAAATAATAACACATAATTTAATACTTCCTATAAACTTTTAAATAATTCATATTTACAACCTAAAGTATTTAAAATAATAAAATTAAAAAAAGCGATTTCATTTTATCAAAAAAAAATCACATTTAAAATATAGAAAAAGCAATAAAAAATTTAGCATATTATGAAAATTTTGAGAAAATATAATTGATTTTTCTCCATAAGAGGAGCAATATAAAATACAATTGTATCTTATTTCAAATATGAGATTATATCATTAGAAAAGAAGAAAATCTAAAAAAAATTAAATTTTTACTTTATATGTTAAATATGATTTTTTTAGTAAAATAAGTTCAGATTTAATATTAACTCATAAAAACTTTTTTTTTAGATTTCTTCTCTTTCTATTAATAAGTTCCCATATATCTATACTAGAAAATCAAGTAACATGATATATTGCTACTATTAAGGATACTATTCTAAACTATTAAAAATAGTTTTAATTAAACAAAACTAGTTTCTATAGTTTCAGTTATTAACTAGAATAGTTTTGATACTTAACTAAACTAGTTTAATTATTCTAAACGACAGAATTTTAGTTTCAGATAACAACACTAGCTACTATGAAAAAAAAGGATAAAACTGAATATAAAGTATTAATAATAGACAAGCTGTTGATAGAATTAATTAATATTTAATAGATTTTTAATTATTCATAGAATAAATTTACAAGATCATCATTAATTCTTATTTTAACAAGAGTTCTTAATGGTAAAATAAAATAATTTAAGATAATAAACTTGGTGAAGTAAAAGGATCTGCACCTTTTATTTAATAAAATATTACATATATCTTATCAAATTTCACAACTTTAATATTAATTTCAAATATTCTTATTAAAAGAATATTTTTTCACAATGCATTTTTATTAACTTATTAGAATAATAAACATTATCAAAGCATTAAAACAACAACAAAGATTAGTGTTTCAGATGAAACAATTTTCTCAAATCTGAAACTTTTGTAGTTTCACCTTATATCTCTAAAATTATCTGAAACCTTAATTTGGAAACACTTTATAGATTACTAATTAATAAAAATTAATTATATTTTTTCTTTATTAAGTACTAGAAAAAAAGTATATAAATGAATCTAATAACAATAAGTAAGATATACTAGAAATAATAACATTTTTTTTTAATAAAGTCAAATAAAAATAACATTTATTTTATAATTATTATAAAGTTTAATCATGCGAAATCGATATACACATATTGCAGCTCCTATAAAAAATTTCAATTATGTAGAAGATTTAGTTTCTGAATACTCTAATATTCAAGATTCATAATTAACAGATATAAATACAAATATTCAGAATGATTATATGGATTTTCTATATGATAAATCAGATCATTCTCAACATGATGATAACAATTTATCAAAAGAATCATTAGAAAATAATAATGATAATAAACTATTAAAAGATGAAGAAACTAATGATGAAGATGATGAAAAAATTGATGATGAATATGAAGAGGAAATAGATAACGAACATGAAGAGGAAATAGATAATGAATATGAAGAGAACATAGATGATAAAGATAATGATAAAGAAATTGATGATAAAGATAATAATAATAAATATAAAAATATTATAAATGAAGCATTAAATAAAGATCAAATGTTATCTTAAAATAATGATAATGAATTTGTTCCATACTTTACTATAGCATCAATATTCTGTTGGATGCAAAAGCATAATATTTCTACAAATGCTTATGAAGATCTTGTTGATATTATTTATAATCCTAAATTTGTTTTAACTCATGTAATAAAAAATATTCAAAGATTTCGTAAATTTAGATAACAGCTTTCTTTTCTTCCAATATTAGTAAATTCTATTTCTATTTCATCAAAAAAAACTTCATCAACTTCTAAAAATTCAAAAATAGCATATCAACTTTCAATAAATGATATTATTTGACATGTTCTTAATAATCTATCATTAATGAAACATATGTACTTTAGTCCAGCTATTAATTCTGAAATAAAGTCAAAATATTGTTATAGTACATTATTGGGAGAATCACCATTTTATGGTCAAGAAAAAATAATTATATTGTTATCTTACGATACTAATGACTGAAAATTAGTATTAACGCAAGATTAACAAAGGATTTAGTTTTAAGACTTTATAATACAATTTATAGAGAGCTTCTGAAGATTTATAATTCAAGAGTATTTTTAGAGACAAAGGTGATTATAGGTAAACGATAGAGTTTTATTAAATAGAATAATTATTGCAAGTGTATTTGTTAGCATACAAATGTATTTAATATTTATTTTGTTGACGATAGTACTAAAAGTAATTTTCTACTTAAAGTCAAATGTTATTGAAGTTCTAAAGCTACCTTATTTATAAGAAATTTAATAATATAAATAAAATAATAAAATATAAATAAAAATAAGAAATGTAATAATTGGTCTTTCATTAAATATCTGACATATATTACATATATGACAGATTTAGTCAATTTGACAGATCTGCCAGTTTTAGCAGATTGAATAGATTTTGAGGATCTGCCAATTTTAGCTGATTAGATCGATTTTGTGACAAATTAAAAATCATGTGATCTATAAAATATCTTTTTAGTTTATTACAATATCATATGGGAAGTTTGCTAGGAAAATGAGGTTCTGAGACATTTTTTAAAAAATTGAAATTTTTAATACATATTAATCTATAACTTATAAACTTTAATTGGTTAAAATTTTAT
>CAMKVN010003163.1:0-11230 GCA_946474995.1 Funneliformis geosporum
ACTATTTCGCGACTTTAGCCTTCAATGGTCGAAATGATTTCGACCATTTCGACCATTTCGGATATCCGAAATGATCCGTTTCGACTTCATGTATAGTAATACTATACTTAGGATAAATAAAGTATTATTCTTTAACTATACTTATATTAAAAACATATTCTATAGCAAATTTAATCATTATTATAATATCTAGCAGTTTTGTAATTTTTTGCATAAAAGATAACATCTATAAGTTAATTATCACTTAAATTAACATTTTGGTTAAAATTATTATATTAGAATATTATCAAAGATAAATATTTTCTAGCATTATCAAGCAACTAATTTGCAAAATTATCTTCATCTTCATCATATATTTTTTATACTTGAAAATCAAGATTTTTATTTAATTATAAATATAAACTAGTGATTGATAGATTTAGAAATTTAGCATGTAAATTATAACTTACTATTTTCCTGTATCTGTTATAATTAATATTAATCAATTGGACACCTTTCATTTGATTACTATTTTTTAATCAGCAATCAATAAATAAAAATCAGTTAATACTATAAATTAGTTAATATCCAATTTATAATAATTAAATAAAATCAGATTCTAACCTAATTTTATACTTATTTTAATAAATTTAAAATAATATGCTCAATAGTAACAAATCAAGTTCAATTAACAATTATTTATCTATTAGTTAATACCTAATTGATGATTATTATTCAATTAAAATTTACCAATTGCCAATTTGCTAAAAAATTTATTAATAATATTCGTTAACAATTCATAATGAAATTCATTAACAGTTTATTATGAAATTGATTATACAATTTTATTTAAACGAATAATTATATGAAATCTGTTTAAATGAATTATAATGAATTTCATTAAATGATTCATTATGAAATTTATTATAATGATTTATTATACAAAATTCATTAAATTTTATTAAATTATTTATTATGAAATTGGTTATACGATAATAAATAATTAAATTTAATTAATTTGTAACAAATTAAAGTTTTATTATATATTAATATACTTTTCTTATAATTAATATATTAAATTAATATAAATTATATCAATAAAAAAAATTATTTTATTATAATTAATCAGAATTGCTTATTTATATAAAATAAATAATTATAAAATTACTTGTATTATAAAAATTTATTAAAATATTACCAATTAGAATATACTATTTATACTATTTGTATAATATTGATATAATAGATAATAATAAGAATATTCCTATTAATGGAATAATTTAATTGGAAACTAGATATTAATAAATTGATATCAATAAGTATAACCTTATTAATATTTTTATAATATTCCAATTGGAATTCTAATATCACTATCTGCACTATTATTTATCATCAATAAAATCATTTAATACTAAAATAACAAATAAAGGTGATAAATTAGATCAAATTTAATAATCTAGATTGGTTTCTATTTATTATTATTCAACTAGTATGCATAGCTTTTTTGTTCACATTTTATTTTATGATATGCTTTTTATAATAACTTTTATTTTTTTTTTATAACCAAAATGATTTTTAACTAATTGTTTAGCAATATTATGTATAATTTTACTAATAATTATATTTTTATGTATAAAAATTACTAATATATTTATATCAATAATTTTAATTCTTTTTCTATTAAGCGAATTTATCATGATATTTCTTAATTAAATAAGTATATTTTTCGATAATCAGATAATAATGCTTTTATATAGCCTAAAATATCTCTCTATCTAAATTTAGTAGAACTCAGGCTGCTAGAAATACTTGTATAAAAAGCCTTCTTAAAATGACATAATGGTCTATTTTAAGAATAATTCTTTTCTTAAATAAGTGGCATAGTCTGAGAGTGGTTGTAAGTCAGAAAGTTACTTCATTGAGATCTAAATGCCTTAATGTTGAGACCTAAAAAGGCCCTTATAATTGGTATCAGATGTTATAAAAGATATTCTTATTCCTACTATCATTATCTTTAAATTGCGTACCACAGTATATTTTTTAATACTTAAAATATTACAATATTTTTCTGCAATTAATTTAAGATTTTTAAACAAAATAATAAATTGTTCTTAATAAATATTATATAAATCTTAATAAGTTTCATTATTTTTATATGCAGATTAAATATCTTGAAATTCTAAATGAACATTTTTAATAAATAATTAGTTTTAATTTTATATTAATTAATTTTTATTTTTATTTATAAGTAATAAAATTATTTTAAATATATTTTAAAAATTGATAACTTTTTAATTAAAATATTTTTTAATATTTTGTTTAAAATATAAATAAATTAATTAAATTAAATATTTTATTATTTAAAATATTAGAAAATTTAAAAATTTCTCTTAATCTAGAATTTGAAAGGAGTCTGTATAATAAAATTATATTATTTATTTTAAAATTGATAAATAAATTATTCAATTTTTAGTTCAAGAATAATTAAATAAATGAAACACATGTATTTGCTTAATAAATTTATATCAACTTATAATTTAAGAATATTAAATAAATTGTATATATAGTATTTCATCATCTAAAGATCAAGACTTTTAAAAGTTTCTTTCAATCTAAAATCTGGAAGGAGTCTACTTAAAATTTATATTCTTTTTATAAGATTAATTAATAATTCTACTTAACAAAATATTTAACCTTAAAATTTAAAAACATAAAATGAATTGAACATAGTTAATATTCCATCATCGAAAAATCAAGAAGTTTAAAGTTCTTTCAATTTAAAATCAAGGAGTATGCTCAAATTTTACATTTTTTTTTTAAAAAAAGTTGACTAATAATTTCTAATTAACAAAATATTAACTATAAATAAAAAAATATATTATAAATTCATTAATCATTAAATAATCAAAAAATACCAAATAATTAAATAAACAAATAGCATAATGCCCAAACAATATTATCAGTCACAACTCAGTCGACATTTCGACATTAAAAGATACTGAATCGACTTCAGATCTTGTTCTCCCCCCGACCGCTAACTCTACAAAAAACAGTGTTAGGTGTACAATTACAAAAAAAGTCTATATAACTAAAAAACAAGCAGGGGTATGTATAGGAGATGTGGTGACGTTGGTGGAGGGAATGAATTTTTCAAGGGCTAACAAATTATAGTACAAGGCATTGTTTTCAGCTTCGCTCGGACAATAATATATTTTAGTCGATGGCTGAGTAGACTGTAAAAAAAAAAAAAAAAAATTAGACAAACCAATATTTAGTTTCAAAACGATTAGCTAATTATCTATTTAAAAAATAAATAATTTTCAAAAAATGTATATTATAATTAAATATCGCCACTAGATATCAAAACTCCATTCTTTGGATACATATTCTATGTATTATAAATTCGATTTAGTTAGAAATTAATTATCTATACGTAAACATTAATTATCCATTTACTATTACCGTCAGGTTTGAGCCTATGTTTATAATTGGTTATACTATAATCCTCGAATTTCCGATTATCTTGAATAAATAAAAGAAATTATTAATTATAACGGAAAGAAATGTTAGTATGGTCAAAGACTTTGTAATTAAATTGATTTACGTTTATGAAATAAAGAATTACTATTGAAGTGATCCAAATTATAATCGCAGGTATTCCTAAAAAAATAATAATAAAAATATTATTTTTTAAAATTCGAAAAAAATCTATTTACCAAAGTAAATTCCTAACTTCAGCCAAAGAATCCATTTTTTAAAAGTAAACAATGATAAGATCTGGCGAATATGGTTCTACAAAACATGATGGATTCTTTGGCGAATATTTTTCTACAATATTAATCGACTATTAAACCTTTTTTATAATATAAACCATTTACCAGTATTGACTTCTCATACTTCTTGTAGTTTCTGCTGATGATATCATTGTACTTAATACTCTACTCTTATATATAGCGCCTGAAATTTTTGTCGTTCTAGGTCCAATATCTGATGATTCTATAATTTTAGTTTGTATAATAATTTCTGAACCGATAATACTCTTAATTTTCGATATTATGTCATCGGCCGTTGGTCTATTATATGGAACAGAATCCCAACATGATTGTATCAATTCAATATAACCTTCGGGTGCATTTATATCGGTTTCAGGACGAATATTATCACAAATATCAATAATAAGCTCTGTGTCATGAATTTTATCCCAAAAAGGCCTTCTACCTGTCAAGAATTCCCACATAATCATACCAAAACTATATATGTCTGAAGCTTTAGTATATTTTTGACCTAGAAAAATCTCCGGAGCAACATAAGGAATAATCCCATAAATTTCATTATCATCTTCTTCAGATGATACTGGTTTACTTATCCCTAAATCGCCAATGATAGCAGTTTCGCCTGAAACAAATATATTCCCACTATGAAAATCTTTGTGGACAATGTTTACACCATGTATATTTTTAAGTCCATCTATAATGTAATGTAATAGTTTCAGCTTATCTGTCCATTTAAGATAGAAAAAATTCCTTGCTAAATATTGTGATAGATCTCCTGATTCATAATATTTCATGATTATCATATAATCCTTAGTAACGGGGTCTTGAGTCAATCCAAAACATTTGTTAACATAATTATATTGATCTGAATATGCATAACTTGGTTTTATATTTTTATATTTCCATTCTAAAGAAAATTTATAATACAACCTGAGCTAATATATAAAAATTATTAAATTATTGATTTGTTTTGAATTTATAACAAAATATTGGTATAAGTAACTGTACCTCATTTAGCTCCTTATTAATGTTTTTGGAATTATTAAGATTTTTGAGAGCAACGATCATATGATTATTACGTCTATATTTTGATTGTTTACCATCCCAATAATTTATTGGGCCGTCAATCCAAGTTGCTTTATAAACTTTACTAAATCCTCCCTCAGCAATAAAATCTATGTCTTTGAATTTATCGTGAGGAACGAATTCCATTTTTCCGGTTGTTTTTTTGTTATTGGTTAAAGTGAACGTAATAAATTCGTCAATAACTTTATTTCCACTTGGTTTAAATATTGCCTCTGCTTTTTGGCACGTATGACAAAGATGATTTTCTGAAACTGTTCTTCTACGCATACATTTACTGCATTTATCATATTTGAGCCGTTTCATAATATTTCATCAAGAAACTAATTTATAGAATTTTTTTTTAGTTTTTGATTGTGGATTTCCTATAAGAATATTGGCAGTGTAACGACACCAATGGTGTATGTATGTGTATGGAGGTGTCAGTCCTTTTTTGTTAAAAAGTATGTACTTTATGACGCAAGCATACATACTACACGTGAACTTAAATTAAGTAATTTCGGGAATAAAATTGACAAATCAATATTGAACTTTCCTAAATAGGAATAAATCCAAAGTATTTATAAATTAAAACAAAACCTTACCTTAAAAAAATTTATATTAAATAATTTACACTAGCCTTATTTTGATGGATACGGAGTATGGTCGACCAAATGAGTATAGTATATCACGTGAAACGATTTTGAGTATGTTATACTAAACAGACTTAACCTATCCCTAATCTACCAATATTAACATTAACTCCTAGCAATCAAGTATAAAAGGTCATACTCATACACCATACATCATTCAATTGATCGACCATACTCTACAACTTTCCATCTTCTCTTATTTTTGATACAGTATTTGGTGATTAGTAAGTAGTAGTACCTGCCTGTTTCAGTCGACTCGGCCGTTGATTAAGCCGCGACTCTTTTTTGAAATTTACGATCATAATTGTATTATTTAACAAAAATTTTATAATTTAATTAATGCTGCAAAAGCAGCCCCAACATAAATAAAGTTGTCAATTTGGAACAGAGACTCAGTCATGGCTCAGTCTTTTGAAATTCCGGATTCGGCTCTATTTTATGCAGCCTTCGATGTCTTTTCTATTTAAAAGCAAATTTATTATATATTTAAAATAAAATTCTCAATTTTTTAAGTAATATAAGATTCTATCCTTATACCTTTTGCTTGTTTTCATCTCAATGTTTCATTGGACTCAATCAAAAATATTCTTTAAATTTGAGTCAGAGAATGTATTCTTTTCTTCATTTATTTAATATGTGTGCTCCTTAATAAACAATTGCTTTATTTTTCCAATCTCTTAGCAGATAATCTGTATTATTTAATCATTAAGTATGCTTTCTAATTCCTCGTAGATTCGTTAGATTACGTATTTCTATATAATATACATAAAATTTTTTTTTAAAAAAAAGAAATTAAGAAAAAAGAAAAATAAAGTATAAAAAAATTTGGTTCAAGACTTTGTACTGTATATAACAAAATTATATTATACTTGATTGATTTATTTTTGATTGATTTATTTAATTAGTAAAAAATTTTATAAAAGAGTGAATTATTTTAATTAAAGAACTAAAGCTAATTTTGAATATTAGAATAGTTTCGATGAACAAATTTATAAAAATGTTGTAAAAAGGTTTTTTGTAAATAGGCTATTTATTTTCAAAACTTCCGACAATCACTACTCGATTAATGTTAAAATCAAAAAAAAAAACAGATATCTGATTGGCTGACTAGCGCAAACAAGATTTTTAAAGAAAAAATTTATCATAATAATTTCAATAGTCATTAATTTGAATTATAGAAAAAGGCATAATAAATTTAAATGAATAATTTAATTATTTTTAAATAATAAATTAGTCGTTCTCAATAAAAAAAAAAAAATTAATAAAGTTAATAAGAACTTTTATTCACCTTTATATATGGGTGATCGGAGCATAGAGGACTTTCTATTTTATCACATGAATTTTTGCCGATCATTTTTCGATTTTATCACATAAAACAAATACTGAAACAAGACATTATCTTGATTTTTTTAAAATAATTATACATATTAATACACCCTGAAATTTTGCCAATAAATGTATTATACTCTAATTTTTAAAAATATCTATTTTTATTCAAATCGAATTATTATTGGTCACTTTTAATATGTAGTAATGTTTTAATTTAATGTAATTTTATGCATTTTTTTAATATAAACTGCGAACAAATTTAAAAGGTTACATAATAATCATACTTATAAACTTTACAATTTAATAAAAATTAATTCTGTATATTTGCATTTATGTTTTCAATAAAATTGGAAATATATTGAAGAACTTTAATATATTACCTTCTATATAAAATTAAAATTAAATATAATTTCTATAGTATAATTGTAAATAATCCAATATGTATATAAGCTACATAAGTGATCTTATAATTATATGAAAGGGAAAATGAGTCCTATCCAAATATTAAATATCACATGAATTTAATTACTGGTTGCTAAATAAATGTGATCAATACAATTATTTGTAATTCAAAATAAATTCTTAAATTTGATCACTAATATCTTCACTTCTGGTGAATGATTTTGATTCTAAAATTAGGGTATATTCTCACCTTTCAAAAGGATATAAAAATATTTGTTTAGCATGCATACATATTGAGAAATTAATAATTATATCACTAATATCAAAACCCATCAAAAAAATTTAAATTATATTTCTTATCAATGAGTGCTTCTACAAGAAATCTTAAAGTATTTTTACTTCATATTATAAAATTATGTTTAAGACTTTTAATGGAATAAAACTAATTAAACAATTCCTAAAAAGAGAATGAATAAATATTCAAATTTGCAAAAATTATTTCAATATATTTACTCTATTAATCTTACATAACCTAAATATTATTTTGGATTTGATAAAGCATTTGTAAGATTGGCCTAAAATTTATAAAACTAAATATTGTGAAAATTATATAGATTATGAAATTTAAAAACAAATTACAGTTATATAAGCTGAAAGAGATCATCTTATAATACTATCATTAGAATATATAGAAGATACAATTTTAGATAAAGAAGAATAAAAAAAGAAATCATGAATCAAAATAGAACTTTTAATTATAGTATTTAATTTAAAAAATCCTTTGACTCATTAAAAATACAAAAGATAATAATAAAGAAGATTTTTAACATTTATTTTATTATTATAATTTTAGTATTAAACAACTTACCGTATTATTCTATAAATAAGCACTATTAGATTTATATATATAAGTAATTCTTATTAATATCTCAGTCAATATCCATTCAAAATTTATGAAAATTATATCTAGTATTATTATGGAATGCAGATATAGATATAGATCAAACTAAATCAGACTGTTTGTATTCATATCTAAGATTTTTTATGTTCAGGATTTTTTGTTCACATTAATACTGACTATGTCTCTTATTAATTCTGATCAAAAAATATATAATATCAGTTTATGTTCTAACTATCTTACAGATACAGTCACAGATATGAACTTTCAGATGTCCTATGTCTACCAAAATTACTGGAATAATATCTATATATAATTCTGATTATACCATTTGATTCCTTTCATTGTAACGAATCCAACAGGCCAAATATTATTATTCTGTGATTACTAATTCATGAAATATTATTGATTGAAGTTTTAATATTAAAAATAATACATATCTGAAAATATACAACATTATAGCAAAAAAGTTACAGTTATATCTCAATATAACGAAGTTGGCGTTCAAGCTGATCAACCTTCATTATAAGAAATTCGTTATTACTATAATGAATTATTCGGTATAGTACAATAAATTATTCAGTATAATAAATGATTACTGAAAAAGGAAAATACAAACATAATTTTACTATAATATAATTAAAGTTAATTTTATGATATTATTTATAAAATAACCTCTCTGTAGTTAAAGTTAAAGTGATCTTGAAGCAATTTTGGTAATGCAAAAATTGAATATAAATTTATTTTTAAAAGTTTTGAAATCTTTTCATTAAACAAAAGAAAAAAGTAAGAAAATTTATTAATGATGGTTTAAAATACAATTAATTAATATATTTATTATATAAAAAAAAATAAAAAATAAAAAATAAAAAAAAAATAATAAAAAAAAAACAATAAAAAAATAAAATACCACAAAATGAAAACCCTATCCCGGTAAAAAAAATAAATTAAAAAAAATAAAAACCCCCATGATAAAAATGAAAAAAAAATTAAAACCTCAATAAAAAATAAAAAAATTAAAAAAAAATAAAAAAAATTAAATCTTCTACTTCCTACTCCCAATACTGGTTTGCTATCGGCATATTATAGGCTCTTCTTCGATGATGCCTCATAACTAAAAAATGTAAAAGATACTTAATATAAATCTAAAAATTCCTAAAATTTTTTATTAAGAACTATCAATTAAACATAATAATTACCTGGCCTATTTCAAAACCTAGTTCAGAATAGATCATAAAATTGTTTCCATTATACGACCACCTTCCCCCTCTTCTCACACTATTACGCTAATCACAAAAGTCCTAAAGGATAATATTAATTACTTATTAAATTATATTTATCAATATATTATTATTTATTTATTTACTTACCCTATAATCCCTCACCAAATTTCTTCACTTTTTCTCGCGATGCTCTGCCAAAATCACAATTTATTTTCACAATAAAATAATGATATTCATAATTTCTTCTCCTTCTTTCTTCAACCAAGTAATCGGTCTCTGCATCTCCCTAAACGATTCTTGCGACAGCCATTTTTATGATGATTTATTTATAAAAAATTAAAAATTTGAAAATATTATATTTTGAATTAATAAGAGATTATTTTTTTAAAAGTTTCAAAAGTGAAAAATTAAATGATAGTAAAATACTTCCCTTTAAAAATAAATTCTTTATTATTGAAATGAAATTCTGATTTGATATCTCGTGAAAAATTTCTTTATTATTGAAACAAAATTCTGATTTGATATTTTGTGAAAAATCTCTTTATTATTGAATTGAAATTCTGATTTGATATCTCGTGAAAAATCTCTTTATTATTGAATTGAAATTCTGATTTGATATCTTGAATAATACAATAAACTCATAATCGAAATGCTCAAACTCTTTGTATTCAAAATTCTGATTCAGATTCCAAAACAATTCAACTGTTGTATTATTTATAAAATTAGATCAACACAAATATAACTTAAGCAAATTTTTTAATATGACAGATCATACAATTAGAGACAATAATAATTTATTATTTGGGTGATAAATATAAATTATTATAAAAAATGACGTCACAATTTGGTAAAAAAACAATAGGAATTTCAACACAAATTCAATACAAATTGGTTAAAAATTATAAAAAACAATATGAATTTTTCAACATAATTTCAACACAATTTCAACACTATCATAGAGGGGTATTATTTAGTTAATTCATTAAAATTTGTGTTCATATGATACCATTTTATTATATCATTACGTTTATTACGTAAAAAAAAAATACTCCTCAAATTATTAACATCTTTGCATTAAAAAAACAATTATAAAATAAAAAATACTTTCCAAATTATTAACATTTTTACGTTAAAAAAAACAATTATAAAATAAAAAATAGCACCAAATTATTATTAATGTTATTATGTTAAAAAAAAATTGCTATTATTCAATTATAGTAACAAACTTATTGAGATTAGTTTGTCTTGTCAAAATAAACTGGGTTTTCAAAGCTTCTTTTTTAAGCTTTTTAATAAGCTTTAATTCTTCATTGTTCACATTGAAAATTTTCTCCCATTATTCCAAATATAAAATTATTTTATCATAAACATCAATAACTTCATTATGAGTAATTGTCGATAAAGAATCCTCTTCTCCTTCATTTTCTTGTTCTTGTTTATTAGGTAAAACTGCTTTTACAATTTCTTCGTCAGATATCATTTCTCCTGTGGTCTTGAACTTATCAAATTGAATAAATTCTTTGGTAGTTAAAGGATCGTTAAACAAGTTTGTCAATTAAAACTTGAATTTCTTCCAATTCCTTAGACGTTTAAGTTCAAGTTGTATATCGGTAAGGTTTTATCTTCGTCATTATTGTTATTGTCATTGAGCAGAATATCTACTTTCAACCAACAATTTTGAATTATCTCTTGTGTTATATTATTCTATGCTCAGAAAACATATTTCACACACTTTTTAATATTAATTTCTACAGGTTCGATACGATAATCATTAAAATAGTCAAAAGATTTGTCCTGATTTTGTAGATAGAGCTTTTGATATTGTGTCTAAAATAAGTTAAATTTGAATTAAAGTATAAATAAAGTATAAAATATAGAAATGTTTAAATCAAATATGTTTCTCACCTTAAA
>CAMKVN010003164.1:0-11222 GCA_946474995.1 Funneliformis geosporum
CTTTTTGTCCTCGAAACATAATGGCCGGATGGCATATTGGCCAGGAGACAAATTGGCCTGCAGACAATTTGGCCAGGGGACAATTGGGCCATCGATCTACAAAAGTCTAACTAAATACTAACAAAACTTGGATTTAAACTAAACAGAAATGGGACACAATGCCCTGGAACTAATAGAACACGATAGAACAATTATATTTTTTTGTAACAATATTTATACTGGTAAATATATTAACTTAAAATTTTAATTAAGAATTTAAAATTTATGTTTTACGTTAATTAAGATTTTATATAATTTTAGAGTGCTGGGATAATGAGCCAGATAATCGTTCAGACATGATCCAAGTAGTTGATCGATTGGATTCAATTATTACAAAATCAAACATAAAAGAAATAAACAAATGAATATAGATGATGAAGCAAAGCTTCAATCATTAGCACTACAGCGGAGTAGCGTTATTTCTTCTTCCAGTATAAATAATTCATTACATGGGGATTTATCTCGACTAATTGAAAATTTTGATCAGATGAACGTAGAAGAATCAGATAATGTAGATATTATTTATGACGATACTACTGATAGTTTAACCATTACAGATACTAATAAGGATGACATTAAAAACCTTAGGAGGATTACAAAGATATCGAAAATTAATGATATTTGACTGCTCTTCTACCAAAATGACTATCCTGCAAACTTTACCCGCCTTCTTAATGCTACTTTATTGCTCTAATACTCAAATAAATATCCTTAAACTATCATATTTAAAATTCTATACTAGGATCTTTTTTTTTGAATACTACTAAATTTGATTATTTGAATATGCTTTCCATCTTTGTAATTTCATATGCACTGATTATATTAGCAAAGTTTTTCGAGCCACAACTAAGACAGATCAAAAGAGACCATTTATTTGAAAACCATACATCTATAGATATATTAAAAACTTACGTAATAGAAGCCATATTGATAATGGTCTGTTACTTTATTCAAAAATATGTTGATCATATTATAACAATATGGTGTTAAATAACCTACATAACCTTGATTATATTACAGCTAATTTATATATTGTTCCTGAAAGTGAATTTTAGATATATGAATTGGTTATTAGCCTTATAAAAATTATTCACTAATTAATTAATATAATTACAAAAATTGCTAAAAGATTACAAAATACTTACAAATATTATAAAATCATTTCAGCATTTACAAACATTTAAAAATGATTATAAACATTACAAAAATATTATTAAAAAATAATTACAAAAAAAAATCCTTTTAGTAAAGTTTATTATAATCAATAATATAAATCCCATTAAGCCAGTTATATTGAATTATTTTTAAACTTATCTATGTAAAAGAAAATGTAGAAATAAGAATACGCAACCTATTTTTTTTTATTTCCGTAAATTACGCAAGATTTTTTTCTGCGCATGACGCATTTGAATAAAAATTTAAGTTTCACTTGAAAACATATCATTCTCCAAAACCCACTGTTCTAAATTTATACCAATCTTCTCTCTCATTGGATATATTGGTGTAGGTGACTGAGAACGAGGTTTCTCAGACAATAGTTCCCTACAAACATGTTAACATGATTATCACAATAACATGAATAATTATAAAAATTCATTATAAACTTACCTTTTTGATTTAGGTGTTACAAATTTTTCCAACACCGTCTCTTTTCCTGGTGTTAACTCCATCGTTTCCCCAGCAATCGTTGCCTTTCTCACAGCCAATTCTCCTAACCGTCCAACACGATTGAGAAAATTCTAAAAAAATATCCGTCAGCGAAAATAAATTACGTAATAAAAGCAATAAATTTTATTAACACGTACCCTATGTATGAGAAATCTCTTTGCAAGAAAAACAGTATTGACAATGTCATTGTCCATTTGAGGAAAATCTTGTGTGGCCCATTCGAATAAGCCATAAATGCTACCATCAATTTGAAACATAATATAAAACCTGATTTTATAACCAATCACGTGAAAGAAGGGTATTGTCACAGACTTAAGAGCTTCCTGGATATCTTGTGGCAATGGATTGCATCCACATTTTTCAACACATTTTAATTTTAGTGCTATGTGTTGGGCACGTGCAACTTTCACAACATCGACAAAATTAGTCATTCCCTTGTTATGATTGTCTTTACATAGAGGACCAGAATTTTCACCGATACCAGCTTCATAGTTATGTTTCTGCACCATGAAAAATTCTTATTTAGAGATATAGACATGCATTTTATTCTTCATACTAAAGGAAATCTTACAATGAAAATGAAGTCACATGGTTTTCCAGATCGTGACGTTTCTGAACGCTCGGATTTATCCAATTTGTCTGCTTCTGAGTGATTTTCTCCGCTATTGAAAGGTGAAAGGCTTAATTTTAATACTGTCTCAAATGGTAAAAAAAAACTGATCACACTTACTACAAAAATAATGAATTTGGTGCCCTTGCAAATGGAGCAACAAGATGAACATCAATTGTGCGTTCCGATTCACTTTTTCCCCCGTAATTATGTATCCAAGCGTAACTAAAAAAAAGAGCAAACTAATTTTACCATTTATTGATAAATATAGTATTTGCAGATTGATACATACGTAACATCTAAGCATTCTGTGATATATTGGGTATCAGTATCGTTGATATCGACTTGTTTTACGAGATTTAAATCTGGACAATGAATGGATTTCTGAAACTTATTTAGTTGACTACATAGTTCTTGGACAGCAGTAACATCAGATATACAGAGAGCTTTTATGATAAATTGCATTACCTCATTTTCCTGATTTCGACCGCAAATTAAGGACAAGACGCCAGCAACCCCATTTGAACGCTTGCACTTGGAAAGTTCATGGAGACTGAAGACGCTTGAAAGCAGGAAAATCTCAATAAAGGCTTTAACTGAGGTATTAAGGTGTGATTCTTCCTTTATAACATTTGTAGCCAATTCTTGAAATTTCTGAATTTCACTGTCATGAAAAAATTGGTTAGCCCGTGGAAAGTATGGGCAAGGACCAACGTTAATTGGACGGAAATCCACAACCCCCCAGCATAACATGCTGCAACAGAATTTAGGATGTTTTTAGCAATTGGAGCTCAGACTGAACTGACAAGAGGAAAATAAATAAACAAGAGTACGTACTTTGTAAATGGACAAGAGTTTTGACGCGCATCCTGAATTCCAGTTAATACCTTTGAATAATTCGGACTGCAACAATGTTATGGAAAATGTCAGAGTACATGTATGTATTTCCTTAACATTTTAAAGGACAATAAATAGTTGGAGTACATACTTTACATATGTAGTGGTAGTCGTGGGCTATAAGATAAATATAATGTAAGTAAATAAATACATATTTCAACCCGATATATAAATGTTGAATTCTTACTTTTTTTGTAGACTTAGTAATTATATGTTTCTCGTTATCTCCATATTCGTTATCTTCTTCATCATCATGTTCTTCATATTCGGTATCTTCATCATCATCTTCTTCTTCATATTCACTATATTCCCTATCATCGTTGTCTTCAGATTCTGGACTTTTCTTGTGAACCGAAACCTAGATATTTGTACAATTTTTAAATCAAACCCAATTCAAAACGGTCTGAAACTAGTAAATAAATTACCGTTTCTGCAACGGATTTCGTCATCATTTTATTAATAGCGTATTCCACTTTTAATGAATTGTTAATCTGCAATAACAGAATATTGTGAGAAGTCGAATCAATTATTCGAATGATTATTCAAGTACAAACTTACCCGAAGCCGCTTTCGTTCCTGATTATATTGATAGGTCTCCTGCACATTCAGAAAATGGCTTCTTTTACGAGTTTTGACAGCTTCAACTATATCATACGCCCTTTTACGTAGAGAAAAAGAAATATCTTGACTATTCGCTATTAACAACAGATCTCGTATAAAAGAAGCTTGACACGGCCTTTTTGCTTTTGAGAAGTAAAGGTCATAATTATCCCAATTTGAAGCAGAAGTTCTTTTAAAAAAAACGCTAACTTTTAAAAATTCAGGACAGGATTCCATCATTAGGTCTAAAAAAAAAATTATTGATTATCTTTAAATAAAATCACAAAGGTCGGATTTTAAACGCGACGCGACGAAAGCACGTGACATGCAGCTTCTAACTAGGACACGTGGTTTATATAAATTTGTCCACTATTGTAATTTGTGAACAACACTTGCTTCCGGGAAAGCATTCCCTACGCCCAGTCGATCGCCTGGCTTTATGCTTCAGTGTCTCATCGTCGGGTTTATGAAACGCCTAGCCTTTCGGGGGTGTTTTCTGTAGTCGTCAGCAGATCTTAGCACCGATCTGAAACATTTTCCCTACGCCTAGTCGATCGCCTTGGCATCACGCTTCAGGTCTCATCGGCAGGTTTATGAAACGCCTAGCCTTTCGGGGATGTTAGACGACTTGTGAAGTTTACCTTTATTTTCAATTCGTGTATATTTTTATTTTATCCCAGTTTTTTAAGGAAGCGACAATTGAATTTCTTATTATTATATTTCACTTTCTTTACGATTCACACCCAAGAAATTTATTGTGAATAAGCTATTATAATATCAGGTAAGTTTTTGTTTCGATTTAATTTTTGTGCAATACTTTGTTAGTATAGAATAGAGTTCTGGTCATGGTTTGCAATCAGCATCTCTTAAATCCACGCAAATACGGAAACAGCAAAGGAATCATCGCTCTGATTTTGATGTGGATTTATACATTTTGTAGTTGATATGAAGGTATGTTTGAATTTCATTTGATTTGATTGTGCAAGGCGGATAATAAGGTTCAAAGCCAAATTTTGTAATTAATATTTATCTTAATTTAATCTCATCACGGAAATTTAGATCTCAAAACTTTGACGCTATTATCAATACATGTAAAAACTTTGATTATGTATTTATTAAAATTAACGTGAAAAATATTATTACGATAATAATTATGAAATTGTGCCTGAATACATGATATCTTCTTTTTTTTTCGAATGAGACCTCCTCTATTTTATTCTTTTTACGCATCAATCCTAAAAAATAGTAAATCAATTTGATAAAATCACACATACCCTCCGTATACTTTTTCCTTTAAAAAAAGCAACCCTTATTAAAAAAATTTTTATAATTATACTTAATACATATAATTCATTATTTATCAGTTGATAATTAAAATTATTTTTTGTATTATTTATCCTATAAATAGTTACTAATGTTTTTTTATATATATTTTGATTTTTTTTGTAAAACTTCTATATTTTTATTAACATTCAAAGGAATTACAAAACCTAAATCTAAACTTTTAATAAGATTATTATACTTTTTAATTGCTTTTTTAGTTTTTTATCTACTTTAAAAGTAGAATTAAAAGTAATAGTTATAATAGAAGAGGTTGAGATAGAAATGGAAGTAGAAGTAGAAGTAAAACTAAAAGTGATAAGTTTATTTAGGTTACTATCATTACATGCTATAATTTTCATCTGTCTGATAAAAGAATTAAACAATTTGGTATCTGTTTTACTTTTTAAAAGTCAAATGTGATTTAGTTTTTTTTAATACCAATTAATAAAATTGCCTTAATTTTTATTTAGTTTTTTAAAAAAATTGTATTAAAAAAAAAAATAAAAAAAATATCATCTTAATTTATAAAAAAATAAAATTAATGATTCTCAATTTCTCTTAAAGAATCTTAAGTTTCTATAGAGAATTCGTTAAAATAATAATTTTTCTTAGAGAATTATCAAATGTGATAATCTTTATAGAAAATCTGCTAAAATAATAAATTCTCTTAGAGAAACATCAAATTTGGCTAGTTTCCATAGTTCCCATAAATAATCTGTCAAAATAACAATTTTCACTTAAAAATTGTCAAATTTGATAGATTTACATAGAGAATTTATCAAAATATCGTCAAATTAGTAAGTTCTTATAATGAATTTGCCAAATATAATAAATTCTTTTAAAGAATTATTATTTTTGATGAGTTTTTATAATAGGTTCATCAAAATAATAAATTCTCTTAAACAATCATTATTTTTGATATGTTTCTATAATGAGTCTCTAAAATAATAAATCTTTTAAAAATTATTAAATTTGGCAGATTTCTATAAAGAATTCTGAAGGTAAGTAATCATTAGTAGTGAGTAAGTAGATTTTTTCCATTTCTTTATTTTTTAATATTTATTTTTTTTCTTTCGTATAATTATTTTTTTAGGTTTCTTTTTTTCTATAAATTTTAAATACTTTGGATTTCAGTAGGAAGAAGCTTTTTAATTAATTTTTTTTTTAGAATCAATCTTTTTTTAGTTCATTTGGATTTGAATTTTTATTATAAAATTTGTTTTTTATTTTTTTAGAATCGAACTTTCTCTTTAGATCCTAAGGTAATATTTATATTTCAGAAGGTGATAGTTTATTTTTTTTTAATCTTTTTAATTTTAATTTTTTTTATAAGATTCTTCAGATTTTAAGGTAATATTTAAGATTGTCGAAAAGAATAAGAGTTTTTTTAATTTTTTAATTTTAATTTTTTTAGGATTTAACTTTCTCTTCAAATACTAAGGAATATTTGGATTTGATATTTTTTTTGTAGAATAATAGGTTTTTTTTTAATTTTTAATTTTTAATTTTTTTTTAGAATTGATCTTTTCGCATTTTTTTATAATTAATTTAAATTGTAACTGATTGTAATTAAAAATATTTATAACAAAATTATTATAAAATATTATGACTAAATATGTTTTTTATAAGTTTATAATTAAGGTTGCTGGGTGAAATCAAGAGTTTAAACAAAATGTTTAAATGGTAAAGATAAAACTTGGTTAAATTATATTAAAAATCTGCGAAATTCAGAAAAGGTAATAATATATCAAAGTTTATAAAAATGATAAAACTATATTAAATACTTAGTAAAAATTTAGTGAAACTGAAAGTTAAAATATTTAGTCAAATCAAAATGTATTTGGACACGCAATCTTAATTATGTTATTGTAAAATTTATAATATATTATAATAAAATCCTATATAAGTTTACAATATCATAAAACTTATGAAACTTTATAGTAAAACCTATGAGCTCATAAAATTATGAAATATTATGTTAAAATTCTATATAAGATTATAGGATTGTATAAATTTTATGTAAGGTTATAATTTCTTATTATAAATTTAAAATTAGTGATATATATTTAATATGAGTAATGAATACATATTTTGTATCTTTTATTGATTCATATATATTTTAGCTTTTAAAAGATGTTAATTTTAAATATTTAATTACATATATTTTAATAAATTAGCATTAAATTACTATATTAAAATTATGATTTAAAATTATATGCCATATTATAATAAAATAGTATTAAATATAATTAAATTTCTGTGTTAAAATATATAATTCAGACTATTATCAGATACTATACTAATTCTTGAAAACTTCAAATTTGGAAATTTCATCTAATTTATAAATGTTTATCATTTTTGATGTTTTTTAATAATAGGAATTTTGAAAGGTTTAAATGTTTATTAAAAATCATATAATTTTATTGCTAATTTTATTGTTTAATTTATTTTTTATTACTAATTATTTGAAGTATATAGAGGATATTTTACTTCTAGGTCATTTAAATGCAAGGTCATTTTGTTCGTTCAAATTCAGCAAGCCTGATGGACCAATGACATTTTATTTACATTATTACATGTTATGTCTTTTGTGTTACAAAATAATTAATCATGTGAAATATGATATTATAATTTATATACCATGTTTTAGATGTTAAACAGATCAGATTTCCTAGTAATATTAGATCTTTATAAGCTTTATTAGAAAATTTTGTACAAGTTTCATTTTCAGGGTTTTCAAGTTCTTTAAAGATTTTTAATTTCAGTTTTTTAGAACTTTCAGATTCATATATTTCTTTATAGCTTCTTATTAAAATTTTGAAAGTAAATTCTTGTGTACTTTTAATATTATTAAATACCATTTCTATTTTATCTTTCATCTAAAAATTTATTGTATTATTAATTGAAGACAAATATTTTTGATTTTATAAATTTGATAAAAACTTACATTAAAATAATTTTTATTATTAATATTTAGCATTATATCTTTCATAGAATTTATTTTGTTATTACTATTTTGCTTATTGAATCAGTATTAGACTTTATTTCTACTTTTTTTAAACATAATTAAACATGTTAACTATATACTAAATATAGACTGAATGTTCATTTACAAAAAGATCATACTGCTTAATATATATTATACAATTATTAAAATTGACAAAAATTTAATAGTTTACGTCAATTTTAATACAATATATATAAAGCAATAAATTTATCTACTACATAGAATCTTAATTTATTTAACAATTATTCTTTATTATTATAAATATATAATTGTGAAAATATACACTGAATGAAATTTGTTGCAATTCTGATTTATTTGATAATACATCATAATCTGTTACTATTTTTATAAATTGCAGCTTTTCGCTATATTAGAATCTGCCATATTTTTTGATCTATTTAATAATTATTCTAATTATTATAAATATAAATTCCATCATTGCAGAATAGAATCTGTTATATTATTCATTTATTTGATTATTATTCTTATTATTATGAATGTAAAATTGCAAATATAAAAATTACAACAGTTTATTGCATCAAAATCTGCCATTATTTTTGGTAAATTGCAGCTATCTGCTATATTAGAATCTATCA
Organism: Funneliformis geosporum; assembly: GCA_946474995.1. Lineage (NCBI taxonomy): Eukaryota > Fungi > Glomeromycota > Glomeromycetes > Glomerales > Glomeraceae > Funneliformis > Funneliformis geosporum. The sequence goes on from CAMKVN010003164.1 coordinate 8,741, forward strand.
CATTTTTAATTTATTTAACAATTTTTCTAATTGTTACAAATGTAAATTGCTATCGTAACTAAATATTCTATATTTTTCATTTATTTGATGATTGTTCTTTATAGTTATGAATGTAAAATTATGGTTATCTATTTTTGGTTTATTTAATAATCATTCTTACTTTTATAAATAAAAATTGTGGCTGTTTACTGCATCAGAATTTATCACATTTTAATGTATTTTATAATAATTTACTATTAATTTTTTTCTTTTGTAATAATTATTAGTTACTATTCCTTATAAAAATATATCTCAAAAAATCATTTAAATCTATAACTAAGAAATTATATTTTCTTTAATTTGTCTATACATCAATATATACTTCTTTTTTTTAATTTTTTAATAATTATGTCAAACTCTGACAAAAAACTGATAATAGTATATATTTAATTAATATTTATATTTTAAAAGTAGGATTTTATTAATTTCATTTTTATCATTTATAAAGATTATTCAAAAAGATCATTAAAAAAAATAAATTATAATAAAACTTAATTCATCAATTTTCAGCTAAAATGCTTTTGAAAATTTTATTTTAAAAATTGAAAATTTATTATAATAAGATAATTATAGTAAAGATAATAAAAAAGATAAAAAAAAAAGATTTTTAAATGTATGTATTCATATATGAATTAATTTTAAAACTAATATATTCATATTAACAAATTTATACTAATTATTAACTATTTTAATTATTTCTTAGAAATTATTCCAAATATTACAAAAATCCTTTTAAATATAATAATATATTTAATATTAGCTGAAAATAGAGAAGTGATTAAAAAGTTTTAATTACAGTACACGAAAAGTATTTTAGAAAATATAATAAAAAGAATAAATAGATTATTCATTATTAAAGAAGAATTAGTCAAAAAGTAAAAAGTGATTTTAAATTATTATTAAAAATTATAAATCAATTTCATTACTATTTTTTTAATAGCTAATAAGTAAACATAAAAGCTTTTATATAACATTAGCATCTAATATTAAAATACGTTATATTATTTTTTTGATGGTTACAACTTTTCAAAATTAATACTAATGCAAAAGCTTTACAAATCTAATAATAAAAGAATAATCTAAATATTAGTAAATGCTTTAATAACCTCTTTAAATAGAGTATTAGGTTTGTTTATAAATCAGATTATCAATAAGATATAGTTTAGCAAAAAAATATCCCTGATATTAAAATCACGCTTGCTATTAGTACATGCAAAATATTTTTAGATCTTACTAACCAATATAAAAATTTATAAAATAAATGTTATACAAAATATGGTAAGCTTCATAAGCTTGTATTTGCATAAAATTTAATGTAAATATGTAAATATTTAAATTTATTATTATTATTATATTATTTAGCAAATAGTTACAAACTAAAAATTTTTACATTCTAATAAAAAAGATAATGATGATGATTTTAATAATGATATTGATGAATTAGAAATAGAAAAAGAAGAAAAAGAAGAAACAATAGATGAAATAGTAGAAAAAATAAAAAAAGCAATCATAATACTAGTGATGACTATTCTAAAATTGGCAAATTTTTTTTCTTTTTTTTTTTTAATATATTTAAAAATAATTTTTGTTTAGATATATAAATTGGCGATTTTTTTTCTTATTTTTTTATATTTTATATTTTTAATAAAAATTTTGTGTGATTTATGTTGAATATTTTTTTAAAAAAAACAATATTCTATTTATTAAATGTTAATTATAGGATTTTAAAATTGACCAATCAAAATTAATTTGAATATATGATATAATAAAACAATATATATATATACCCCTTTTCTACTGATATAATGAATATAAATTTAAAAAATAAAACTTATTCTTAAAACCAAAATATTTATAATATTTTTTCATGTCTTATTAATGCACTGTTAGAACAATTTTCTGCGAATAATGTGAAATGTGAGATAAATATCATTATGATTGTCGGTGAGATAAACCAAAACTGAAGCTTGTGGAATTTCTATTGGTCATATCAAAAAGAAATCTAAATTTCAAATTTTATTTGAATTTCCAAGTAATGTTCCTTCTTCATTAAAAGCACAGGTAAGGATAATTAAATGTTTAGAACCTTTATTCCTCAAATAGATGAATGGTGGTTTGAGCTTCTCAGCAGTTATACAGTAGCTTTCAAAAAAAACACATCACTATACTGCTTATTACTAGTCACATGTTTTACGATCAACAATAATCTGTTTAATTTAATATTTTTTAAATAAGTAATACAGATGTAGATCTTCAAAATAAATATAGTTAGACTTCTTTTTTCGTATTACAAGATTGATCTACATTCTTTTTTTTTCAAAACCATGAGGTGTTATTTTTGTCATTTGATAAAAAAAAAAAAAAACATAAAAAAAATTTTTTTTTTATTTGTTAATAATAAATTTTATAATAAACACTTCCTTTCGCATACTCACACTCCTTT
>CAMKVN010003165.1:0-11222 GCA_946474995.1 Funneliformis geosporum
GCTTGGGACCAAGCTATAGTGTGCATATAGAGAGGGTGTGCATTTATAGAGCGTGCATTTATAGAGGTGTTACTGTATATACATCACTCTTCTTAACTTCCTCTTTAATTATGTATTCTATTTCAGGTTCTTCATAATCTTTTTCTCCTCAACTTTCTCCTCAACTATGTATTCTATTTCAGGCTCTTTAAAGTTTTTAGGATCTTTCTCAGCATTTTAATATATATAATTAACCTTTTTAGTCCTTTAAGTCCAGAGTAAAGATGGTTCCTATAATTATTTTGAAATTTTTAACTAGTTGCAACTTAAGTTGCAATACTCTGAGTTGCAACTATTTATGAATTTTATATTAAAATAAATTTATAAGGAGTTGCAACCAAGTTGCAACTTCTTAATTATGATATCCATCTTTACTCTAGAGTAATTAATCTTTGTATGCTTAATCTTTCCTCAGGTTAAATAATGATGACCAACCTTCTGAGAGACAATTTGTTTAACTGGTGCTTTTTTTATTACCTTTCTAATAGCTTTCTTTGTAGTATTTGTATTTTTAATCTATAACTTTGAAAAGAGGCTTCTTCTAATATGAGATGTTTTACATCCTAACCTTCTATCAAGTTTATCATAAATATGTATCAGTATCAGTTGCTATTTCTAAATAATTCAAATTCTTTGACAAATGTTTTATAAATTAAAGTGCCTTAGCTTCTTTGGTTAATAAATCCTTTTGTGATTACTTAGTTAAATCCTGGCTGATAAAAGGAATTTGTACTGCTATTTGTTCTCTATTTTCTAACAAAATTCCTCATAAAGCTGTAAAAAAGGCATTTAGATTACCTGGATTAGCTTGTTTAAGTCTTATTTCTATATATTGTGACATATGTTCATAAAGATATGGCAATGCTTCAGCAAAAGGAACCCTTATATATATAGTTTAATCCTTTTCTCATAAGTATCAGCTGTATCCATTGGGAAGAATTTTTCAATCATAAGTGCTCTCAAAGCATCCTAACTTGTTCCTCCCTATATTTTTTTTACAACCAGGCTAAAAAAGTAGGTTCTGTATTAATAGTTGGATTGAAGGCAGTATATAGATCATTTGCTAAAATAAGATGAAATCTTCCTATCATCTTACCTTTCATGATATTTGCTCTAACATTAGTATTAAATCCTGCTACAGTTAAGAGGCAAGCTGATTCATTTATAGTTCTAAGTTTTGCATAATATAAATCTGAATCTTCTTACCTATTATAAAATGGAAGGGATGCTAATTATAGACCTAATAATTGGTTAATATTTGCTAAGATTGCCATATTTTCTAGAGGATTTATTTGTAAATTCAAAATAATTTGCCTTGAATTTATTTCTCGAGCTTTTCATTTTTGATATTAATTAAATACCTAGACTCAATTGAATTCTACTGAGTTAGCCTCAACTTTATGTCTTCGATTTATTAACTGAAGGCCTACCTTTTCTTATAATAATTATAGTTATGCCTTTCTGCTCTCTGAGTTCTAAGCAATCGTATCTGATATTTATCTATTTCATTATTTAAAGCTTATATTAGCATTTGATTATTATTCTGTGACCTAGCTCAGATTTCTTACAATTATTACCCTAGATTTCTGACTTGTCAAACATTTTATTTAACTACCATATTCTGATTTTGCTAATATCTTTGAACTAAACTGATATAAGTAATAATATTAGACAAATATATACCAACTATATCAAATTGTCTTTTTATATTATATGAAAGAATAACTCCTGTATTATCCAAATGTACCTGAATTCTTGCTAAAGAAGCTGAAACCTCAAACTGCCTATCTAAAATAGCTTATATTATATGTTCTATATCTAATATTTCTTTATTATTTGAAACTTTTTTTTAACTTAGTCCAGTTATTTCATAAATATGAGTCTTAAATTGCTCAACCTTATCTTCTAGCCTTAAAATATGGATATCTTGTGCAGTAATAGCATTACCTTTATACCTTAAATCCTATAATGCTTTGTGAAGACGCTGTTTAAGAGATTTTATCTCAGACTTAAGAGATACTATCTCACTTTCGTTAGCTAATATTGCTGAATCCTAGTGAGATAATGTTCTATAACAGATTTCTAGCTCTCGTTAAGTGCTTTGAGTTTTTATCCTTAAGTTTGTTTTTGGTTATTTCATCTTTCAATTCTTTGCATAACTCTTTATTAGTATCTAAGATTTCAATATAAACTGATTCCATGGCATTAATTCTTATTATAAAAATAGATTCAGGTGAAGCTCAAAAACTTGATGTATTTATTGATTTGCAAAAGATTTATTATCAGCCTTCAGGTTATCAGAGGACTGCGAAAAAATTGTATGAAGCTTCTCTAAATACTGGGTTTGATTTACTTTAAATGAAGTACGTGATTGGCTTGAGGAACAAGCTGTGCATCAGGTTCATAAACCTTATCCTAGAAATATTCCAAGTGCATCTTTCATTAATGTTACTATACCTATAGAGGTTATTCAAGCTGACTTATGCTATATGTCTTATGATCAAATTGGAAATAAAATTTATAAATTTGCACTTAACTGTGTAGATATTGCTATTCATACAAAATAGACCTGTCTCTTAACCAACTATGATTCTGCTAGTATTGCTATAGGATTTGAAAAACTTTTTAACTCCCAAAAATATCCGCTTACTTAGTCTAAAAAAGATCTTATGGTGGATGTGGGTGTTGAATTTCAGGGTGATGTTATTAGATGAATGAATAAATATGGTATCAATATTCTAATAGCTAATTCTAAAGAAAGTATTGGTATTGTTGAAAGGTTTAATAAGACATTACAAGAATAGTCATCTATTATTCAAGATGCTGTTAATATGAGATTACCTATATCATAACGTTGTCAAGCTTGGGTTAGAAACCTTCCAATTTTTCTTAAGAATCTTGATAATTCTATGACTTGTCTTCTAAGTATTTCTCCTGCTAATGCACAAAAACTGAAGCATATTTATGCAAAACCTTTTAAGCTTGAAATAGGCCTATGGGTTTGATGAGAAGCGATTATTAATATAGTAGAAACTTTTATTTAAAATAAAATATTTATTATTACTATGATTGGTGAATATTCTTACAACTATTTACTTTAAACTGGTGACATTTGTAGGTATACCTGTTATCGATCATTAGGGTGTCATGAACTTTGGAAAGTTAGGAAGTGTCTTACTTGTACAGTTTGTGATAAGTTGACTAGCTCTAAGCCTGGCCTTTGTAGAAAACATGTTAGTATTTATTATGTGAACCAGTATATTAATAGGCTTCAGGATAGAGCCATGAGTACTTATTGGAAGGCAAATTATGGTTGAAAATTTTACATCTAGTATTAAGACATATGAAAATTTTACACCTAACCCAATTTTTTTTACACCTAAGGTGAAATTTAGCAATCCTAGCTTTATGTAAAGGAAATAGCTTAAGAATAGTTTACTGAATATTGAGAAATCATTAGTATACTAGAACTTGATCTAGAGCTTTTAGACTTTCTTGTACATATACACCTATGATCAGTATAGGTGTAAATTTTTAGTATTGCTAGCTGATAATGAATCAATTTTAGAATTAATTTTAGGATATCATGAAATATGGTATGCATTTTAGGCTTACATGATTGGATTCAATTCAAATCACGTCACTTTGTTTTTTGATTTTGATGGATCCTCTAAAGGTAAGCAGAATATCATAAAAGTTATTATTCATATTGGGTTTGCAATGTCAGGCCCAGCTCAAATTGCATCACTTTGTTCCTTGATTTTTGATGGCCCCTTCTGAGGCAAATAAAATAGTAAATTTTTTTTTGATATATTATTTGGGATTAAAAATAGGCTAGAATAGTTAAAATAGATTGTATTCTTTTTAGCTTCTGAAACTAAGATTTTATACCAAGAAGGGGTTATTAACAGGATTTAAGCCAAAATCACGCTAGAGGCTTTAATTCAATAGTTGATTTAAATATACTAGAATAGATTGGAAAAAGGTTTGGAGATCTATTTTTGGGTATCATATGATTTTGATCTCAGAACTCCCATATTGGCCCTACTTATAAACTATAACCTATAGTTATTTAATGAAACTTTTATTATAGAAGACTTCCAGTTTAATCATTGAGGTAAGGTTATTACACTCCTATCAATAATAACTTGTGATCTAATATTTATAGAATAATATAATTTGTTCATTATATCATTTCAATGAGTAGAATCAAATAATATAAATATTATAAATTTTAATATTATCAAAATATGTTTATTTTTTATATATATAAATAAATTTGTAGAGCTGTAATTAATATATTATTAGTTATAGTCTTATTATAAATAAAGTTAATAAATGGTAATCCTAACAATAATGAATCATAATTTTCTATTATTTATTTAATTTAGATATTTTAAATTATTTCTATAATTTTTTAGCAATCTATAATTTCTTATATTTTTTTAATATCTTTAATTTTTTTATTTTATTATATCTTTTTACTTTATTAAATATTTATTTCATATTGATATATTTTATATAAATATTCTGTATATTTGCCTTGATAAATGGTAAAGTCATTACAAATCTCTAATAATTAATAACAATTTATTACTAAAACTTATCTTTACTCGTTTACAATTCATTTTTCTTTAAATCTATATTAATAAATTAATAAAGATGATCTGATCCTTCAATATAATTAATCTGTATTTATTTCTTTTATAATTTAGATATAATTAAACTCTTTGTTAGCAAATACATTCTATTAACTTAATAACGTACTATTTAAGTTTAACAATATTGCAACTTTTAATATTGCAACATATGTTATAATTAGTTTTAACTAATATATATTACAACTTATATTGTTGCAATATATTTTGCAATTAATTTTAGCATAAGTTATAAATATGAAATTAATTGCTATACCATCACTAGTCAAAATAATCCATTTCGTCACTTTTTTAAAGTGCTGAATGTTGGTTAAAATATAGTCTAATTTCTGCTGATTATAGCCAAATAAATCAGCATTTTTAGTTATAGCTGATGTTGCCCATTTTTATATCACATAAAAACCATTCAAAATTAATGATTGGTAGTTATTTGATATATCACTAGGCAAAATAATACATTTGTCATGTTTTAAAATACTGAAAGTTGGCCAAAATATAATCTAATTCTGCTAATAATTACCAAAAAATTAGCATTTTAAATAAATAAAAAGTTGGCTATTAATCAGCATTTATGTTAAAAATTGGTCAACAATCAGCAAAAATCAATTAAGCAACAATTTATAAAATCGAAACTAATAAAACTCATTTTTGTTTATTTATAATTTTATTTTATTATTACATAATAAATTACTCAAAAAGGTATTACATTTTATTCAAAAAATACATTTGATTTTTTAAAGATAAGAAAAATAAAGAAAACAGTTAGAAAACCATGAAAATACAATTTCTGAAAGACTTATCTTAATGTATTCCTAAAAAAAATAAAGAAAACATAAAGAAATCAGTTAGAAAACCTATCAAAATACTACTTTCGAAAGGTTTACCTTAATGTATTTCTAAAAAAAGTAAAGAAAAAATAAAGAAAACAGTTAAAAAACCATCAAAATATCATCTCTGAAAGGCTTATCTTAATGTATTTCTAAAGAAATTAAAGAAAAAATAAAGAAAACAGTTAACAAACCCACTAAAAACTACTTCTGAAAGATTTACCTTAATGTATTCCTAAAAAAATGTAAAGAAAAATAAAGAAAACAGTTAAAACTTCTTATAAAATCACTTTGATTTACTTACCTCAATGCATTCCTAAAAAAAAGTAAAGAAAAATAAAGAAAACAGTTAACACTCATTAAAAATTACCTCTGTAAGTAAAGATGGGTATCATAATTAAGAAGTTGCAACTCGGTAAGTTGCAACTCCTTGTAAATTTATTTTAATATAAAAATTCATAAAATGTTACAACTCAAAGTGCTGCAACTTAAGTTGCAACTAGTTAAAAATTTTAAAAATAATTATGGGAACCATCTTTATCTATAAGGCATATCTTAATATATTTCTAAAAAAAATAAAGAAAAAATAAAGAAAATAATTAAAAACCACTAAAAACCTCCTTTGATTTACTTATCTTAATGTATTCCTAAAGAAAGTAAAGAAAAAATAAAGAAAACAATTAGAAAACTCATTAAAAACCACCTTTGAAAGGTTTAACTTAATGTATTCCTAAAAAAAAGTGAAGTAAAAATAATTAAAATAGTTAAAAACCCTTTAAAAATTATTTTCAATTTACTTACCTCAATGTATTCCTAAAAAAAAATAAAAAAAACAGTTAAAATCCACTAAAAACCACTTCCGTAAGGCTTACCTTAATGTATTTCTAAAATAAATAAAGTTAAAAACTCACTAAAAACCTCCTTTGATTTACTTACCTCAATGTATTCCTAAAAAAAGTAAAGAAAAAATAAAGAAAACAATTAAAAACCCATTAAAAATCACCTTTGATTTACTTACCTCAATATATTCCTAAAAAAAATAAAAATAAAATAAAGAAAACAGTTAAAAACCATTAAAAACTATTATAAAACGTGCTCTATAGTACCCTCTGTGTATAATGTCCCTCCTTCTGGAGTGGCTTAGAATGTAAAGTATTCCAGATACTATATATTGTGAATGTCAGACCTCCATGTAAGTACTCGGGTACTATAACCTGATATTGATATACAATACCACACATTAATGTTAATAAATGTATAAATTTTTTAATTTTTATTAATATAAAATATGATAAATATTTATCAAATGTAAAAAATAGTTTTTATTATTACTAATAAAATGCAAGTTATTTTTTTTCAAACATTTACATTATCTAAATTAATGCTAATTAATTCCAAGTATTTTCATAACCAGCAACAAAATCATCATATATGGTATCTTCAAACACCACATCATCACCTAGATTATTATTTTCATCATTTAGAAAATCATAATCAAAAATAAAATCATCTTCTGTGCCATCTTTTGCTACAGAAATAAATACCACAGCATTTGAAGGATTTTTTGATTTTTTCAACATTAATGCTATCCAAGCAACCTTAACCAATTGTGCTACTTTATTATAAGCAGGCCTTTTAATTCTTCCAGCAGAAGTAAGTTCATGAACTTCTTCAGACATCCATTCATTATATAATTTGTGAATCTAATAAAACAATAAAATTATTAAATAAATTAAATTTTAAAAAAATAATCATAAAAAAAAATTTATCTTAGATTTGAATATTTTATTGATTCCAACATCTAATGGTTGAAGTCTACCAGTTAACCCTCCAGGAATTACTGTAATATTTGTTTGTTTTTCATCAAGTCTATTTTTAATATTATTAACCAAATGACCATGAAAAGAATCAAATATCAAAAGACTTCTTGGATTATTATTTGTACATACCACACATTTTCAATTCACTAAAGCATTTCTTTTTCATTAACCCAACCTTTTTCATTAACACGAATTTTAACTCTATTAGAAAAGATTTCACAAGGAATATTTTTTAATTTGAAAATAATTACAGGTTCTAATTTAGTACCATCTGCCATACATGTCAAAACTATTGTAAAATAATTTTTTTCATGACCAGTTAATCTAATACTGACAGTTTTAGATCTCTTTGATTCTAATGTTGTTGAAGATAGTAAATCAAAACTGAGAGAAGTTTCATCAAGATTAGCAATTAAATTGAGAGGATAATCATATTGTATACACCTATAAAGAATAAAACTCAAAAATAAATGCTATTGTTCAATTAAATTTTCTAGTAATTTTTGGGAAATAGTTGTTCTTCTTCTATTAGATAAGTTATTTCTACTAATAAAATCATCTAACCACTTGTTAGAAAATTTAAAATTTTGAATTGTTAGATAAAGTTGTTTTATTTCATCAGTTTCTGCTATTTTTTTTTGCTTTTTTCACAACCATATTACAAATTACAGCTTTAAATCCTGAACCCATTATTTCTAATTTAGATAAACTTGAAGACTTTCCTGAATGTAACTTTTTAATATATGGAACTGAAGACATAAGTTGCTCACTTTTTTTTCCAATCCCTTATTTGCTTTGATTCAATATCAAACCTTTTTGCAGCAGTTTTTTTACTTTAAACTCTTTGTGCATAATATAATATCATAAGTTTTTCGTGAGAATACTATTGTCGTCAAAGATTTTTAGTAATTCTAGTATGCTTACAATGTTTATTACCAATTATCACCATAGTTAAATCAAAAAAAGTATTGCATCATATCTATTAACCTTGTTACCTATATATAGTTAATACTTTTTGCCATGTATTGTATCTCTATCACATCACAGTACCCCTCTAATTATAGTATATCTTAAAAATTTATGGAATATAAAGTATCTGAAATACTATAAAGCATGCTTTACGGTACTTTAAATTACATTTTTAGAAATGATTAACAAATGATCGTCACATACATCAGATAACTTTTTACAAATTTTTTCTTTTTAAAACCAAACCTTAATAAACTTATATTTAGACTTAAAAATTATATATTTAGATGCATTTTTGCTCATTTTACAAGTTTACTTAAAGTAGAGTGTTGGGTTTTACAATATAATTTGACTTAAACATTTTTTTTAAAAAATATGCTATATACTTTAAGCCATATATAATCAGTATAACCTGTCATACATTAAAAGTGTGCTTTTTCATCTCACGTAACTGAAATTGCAAATCATTTCTAAAAATAGAATCTAAATTTACTGAAAAATATTTTTTTTTTGTTTTGTTAATAAAAACTTATTACAAACATTATCTAATCTTAAAACTTATACTTTATATCTAATTTTATTTGCTTTGCAAGTTACTTTAAATACTAATTTTGTAAAATTATTATTTTGAAATGTTCATATTAAAAGTCAAAATCCATGTCTAAAACCTATTTTTATTGTTTAAATAAACTTGTAAAGCAGACAAAAATACATATAATACATAAGTTTATATTTATGTTCAAAGTTTTATTCTTTATTTTTAAGGATTATTGATAAATTAGTCATATAGGGGTGTGAAAAAAGTGTTAATGTTATTGGAATAAATTGGATATCTGTTAGGCATCATATGTTAGATCCAAACTATATATAAATTGTTAATTAATTTATGTATAATAATTTATATACTTATACTGTGTTAGGTTTGTTTTAGATTTTTTTCAACTAGACATTTATGATGTAATGAAATTATTCTAATATTCTACAATATTATTAAAAGTATCATAATAAGAAGATTTTTTGCATTATAAGTAATCCAAAACCTATAAAAATAGTGTAAAATTGTCTAGTTAGAATTTTTTATCTATTTTATATAAGAAAAATAAAATCTACTATTATGTAAAGCAATAAAACTCAAGAATATGATAATGTATTGATTTTTTCTTTTCCTACAATAATTATATTTATTAGAACTCTGAACAGGTTAGGTCAGGTCGGATAATTGACTTGACCTAACCTGATAAGATCAAATCAGATCAGACATAAAATTAACTTGAATTAAATATACATTTGATCTGACCTGATCTGATCTAATCTGACCTGTCTAAAAAAAGAAACTAAACAATTATTAATTTTATTTAATATTTTTTTAAAAAATATAAAAAAATATTGATACATTTTTACATTTGATTATTTTCAAAAAAAAAAAGATACTAAAATAATTATTTTAACTGCAGAATTTAAAATTACAAGTTACGATAAATCTGCAAATCTGGTGATTGATAATACAATTACAAAAAACGTTCATAACTTTACAACTATTAATCCAATTATAATAAAATATATATGCACATATTTTTGAATCTGCTGAACAACTTTACTTACGTGATCAAAGTTGATTTCCTTTGACTAAAATACTTAAATTGCTCTTTGAATCACTGTACAGATAAAAAATAAAAATAAAAAAATCTGTAAGATAATACAATTATGAAAAACATATATAACTTTACAATTATTAATCCAATCAAATGAAGAACTAAAAGGAATGAAACAGGTCTTAATTGAACGAAGCTTGTGAGAAAATGGTCTAAATGCCGATTGTCAATTGTGTAAAGATAAGATAAATGATATAACTCAGACTGATTGTTGTATGCGACAGATTATTTCATTACAACCTGATTTTTTGGCTCAAAAAGTGCATTGGAGGAAACAATATTAGAAGCTGAACATAAATGCATTTTCTATCTAAAGTTCCATTGTGAACTTAACTTTATTGAGAGATATTAGGGGGTTGTGAAAAGATATACTCGCAAAAATTGCAATTATTCATGGTTAGGCTTGCAACGTGTTGTTCCCGCAGCCTTAGAATCTGTTGATACAATTATGATAAGGAAATTTGCAAGGAAGGCATAGCGTTATATGGATTTATACAAAAATAGAATTACAGGTAAATTGGCAGAATATGTAGCCAAAAAATATAAATCCCACTGTTGTATTCCTGACTATATATTAGTTGAATTAAATAAATTTGAATAAAATGCATTACGTTATTTGATTATCTTTTTAATATTAAAGTCATGTGAAATAATGTAAAATCACATGAAGATCTACATTTTAAATTTCAGACTTTTGTGGTTTATAGATGAAATACACCATAATCATTTTATTTTAACATGCAATCTGTTAATCATTGTACGACAGTTTTATTAATTTAAATTTTTTTTTAAAAATAAAATAAAAATAAAATAAAAAATAAAAACAAACCAAAAAGAAAACTAAACGAGACGAAAAAAATAAAATTAAGAAACCGAAACGAAACTATAAAACGAAATTAGGAAAATAAAACAAAATGAAAATGAAACGAAATGAAAAAATGAAAAAGAAAAAACGAAATTAAATGTATGATACGAAAAGAAAAAATGAATGATACAAAAAAAAATGAAATTAAACCAACAATAAGAAAAAAAACCAAAATATTTATAACCTTGCAGGCGCGTCGCGATTTTGCCGTCTATTTTGGTTTTGCCTTGCAAGCTCGTCACAGTTTTACCTCCTGTTTCGTATTTGCCTCGTAGTAGGCAAATTACGATATCTCCTACAAGTGTGTCTCGATTTTAAAAAAGTAAATATATTTAATATAAATCTAAAAAATCATTTAAACTTTTTTAATTATTACCTGGCCTATCCCAGAA
>CAMKVN010003166.1:0-11217 GCA_946474995.1 Funneliformis geosporum
TGTATCAGAGGATACAATTGTAAATCTGGTAGCCTTTTCCAACACATTTTTGATTCTTCCTTCAATAATTGAAAATGTGTGATATGTATATTGAACTTACCCTCTATGATTTATGGCTTTTTATAATTAAGAAGAGATGCGCTAGAGTTTGTTTTTTAGCAAGAGGCGTGTATACTTATGTTTTGTAACAATGCAGATATTATATTGCTATTTTAGTATGATTAGCATTACGTTATTTAGGAGCTAATCTATAATAGGCAGATCATAATCTTTATTTTGCATATACCTGCAGGCAGTGTTGTCATGGGACATAGTTAGGACACTGATGGGACACTGATGGGACATTGATGGGACAGATAGAACATTTAGGACATATATGGGATATAGTTAGGACATATAGTTGGGATATATAGCTGGGACAGCAAATGCTTGGGACATAGAAAATGGACATCACTGCCTGCAGGTAATAACATTTCACTAGATAGATCAAAATTTTATGTCATATATGCCTACATGCATTATGGCTAGATTGAATATGTAACATACTATTTTAATAAAGTATCTATAGTCCGGAAAATTCATTGCATATACTTGCAATTATTATTCGAATCTGAGAAATCTATAATAGTAATCTCTCTATTAATACTAATGTTTCCAATTTTATAATAGTTAATATCTGGTAAATCATACTGATAATGTTTAACTGCCAATTTACACTTATATCGTACATATTCTGAACTTCTAATAAAATTCTCATTGCCATTGTTTAGGTATTTGTTAATATGGTAATATTTAGGATTTGATAGCCACTTTAACATATAAGACCAACTACCATATTTAACGATTCTATAACCTTGCAGATGTAATTCTATAAAAGCAACTATGTATGCTACATTATTTAATCATTCTCATAACTGTTTTCTCTTTTTTTCTGCCCAGCTTTATGAAGTATAATAATCATATAATTCAGGAATATCCTGAGCATATGCAGGTACGTCTTTAGCTTGAATTTTATCATCATGCCTATATCCTACCCGAGGAAAGTATATATATCGATCATCAGAAACTCTTATTTTGTGAGGAGTTATACCTAGAAACTTCTTCTTGTCAGAAGTACCGTTATTCCTCACCATATTCTAAACTCATTTCGCCCATGTTTCAGGTCTCAACTTGAAAGTTTTCCAAGCCCGTTGGATAGCTATTGCACTATTAAATATATGATAAGCAGTCTTTTCCATAATTTATAGTCTGCATCACATCTAATACTATAACCCCAACTAGGAAAATCAGTAAATTTACCACAAATCTCATAAATTTCATCTTTATTTAGTTTTGATGCTATTCTTCCTCCTTTTTTCTGAATAGAATTAGAATATACAAAACGTTTTTTGGCTATTTTAGCAATGCATTTCTTCAGATGATCATTGTCACATTCAATGGTATTTTTACGAATAATTACTAAGAAGTCACATACAGTGTAATAAATATGGAATAAACACCTTCCAGCTTTAAATTCCCCATCTTTATAAAATTTTTCAATCATCTGGATAAATCCATTCTTAGAAAAGTATTTTGGGTTATATTCAAGAAGTTTCTTAAATGGATATCGAACATGAGAATACCACATTTCTGGCATTTCACCACTATACCTATATTGCAGATTGTTTAACGCCTGCACTATTACAGGACTCAAACTATTAAATTTAGCTATTTTACAAGTATAAAGGTGTTTATAGCAATTATAGCTGATTTATAGTCTTTTTAGTGATTTAAGCTGATTTAGCAATATTATACTCTAATAAATATCAGATTCATTTTTATTCGATTGTTCAGTACAGTATATGCGAAGAATTGTCCTACTGCGCATGATATATAGCAAAAAGCAAAGCCGGATATTATAACTCTGATGTCATTATTCGGTTAAATTAGACCCGATCACCATGCTTGGCTAAACTATAAAATTAGTATCACATGAGATCTCCCTAGTTCCCTGCCAGTTCCTTAATAGTTCCAGATGCTGGCGGGTTTCGATAAATCATGAGATGATTGACCAATCAGATTTCATCCCCTTGATCTATTTACATGATAGCTAAGCTACCATTATAATCATTACATTGATTACGTTATCTAAGATTTAAAAAAAAATCATTACATTGATTCCTCTTCAGAGAGACTCGAGTGATCACCTAACAATTCTAATAGTGAATACTTTAGTAAATTTTATATTTTCATAGCTTGTAAAATACATATACGTTTAAAAATTCAAAGTAAAATCTTTATTTATTATATAATATGGCCGATCTGTTAAGTAAAAAATTAATAATAGATTGAAAGAGCAAAAGAATGTAATGATTGAAATAAATGATGCTATCAAAGAGGGAAGGAATTCTTAGATCCTAAGCCATAAATGAGAGTCCCAGCATCAATTTATTTCTTGCTCTCAAATAATTTCTATATCTAATTATTTTATTGTTTTATTTCTATTTCTATTGCTAACTATGAAATTTTTACACTAGATTTCAGAAATAAATTATCCCACACATATTTACAGAATTTTCGTCTATCTATATCACTTCCACTCATACAGATTATGTAATAGATTATTTCTTATAAGAGAATTTTTCTGAAATGAAATAATTTTGAACTTATATGAAGAATTTTGAGATTAGCAATGGAGAAATAAAACAACATGAAGCTTCTGATTTACACTTACCGCTATACTTTATTTTAACAATATTCCATTCAGCCTCATATACAAGGAATTGATTGCTTATTTTTTTCGACATATTGCAGGTACGATATTGCGCAAAGTTTCAAGAATTTAGCACGTGAAGATGCTTAATTTTACTGCATCGATGATGCGCATGGAATTGATTAGATAACAGATAAGATAATATCCTATCATGCTGAATTATTTTGTGATACTTTGATAATTACATTGCACCTATTATACGCGTGATGATAGTCAAAGATTTTCTTGGTAAAGATCAAAATGCCAATATATAGTAAGAAGAGTAATATGTCCATTTATTTTGGAACATCTATAAAGGAGAAAAAATAGATTAACATTGTGATGACATGTTTCAAGAAGCTAGTTGAGCAATAAATCAACATACCTTATTATTGCTTTGTGGAATATAGGAGTTCGTTCAATTGTTAATATTGATGATGTAAATTATGGTAAGTTTGAAACTTTATTAGAATTTTCGTTTGATATTTCTGCTTGACGGCAATTCAGTAAATTTTATCTGAAGCAGGTCAGAAGGTCGATTAATTATTGAATATACTGTGGTAGAATTTTTAGCTTGTATTATACAACTTTACATTCTATCTAGCCAGGAATGCAGTGAAACATACTAACTATCTAATATATAGCTTGTTCAAGGAATAACATTTATAAAAAAAACACACACAGTTTAAAATTCAAAGTAGATTACTTTATTATATCTTTTTATAAAGTAATACAATCATATTGAGAAAGAAAAACCAGATACTCGGCTAAGTAAAAATAAATCAAAAATAGTAACGTAAAGAAACAGGAAGAAATAAAGCATAAATGCCTGCTGAGCTCAACTTTCCATTATATTGAAAACAATTTCTTCCCATTACCTAAAACTAGCTACCCATGCGTTTATCTGATTAACAGTGCTAACATTACTGCTACTAACACCATTATAAAAATTTTTCACCGTTGAGATCTTAATATTTCCTCTAAGACTACAAATATTAATTATTACCATAAAACACATTTCATCAAAAGTCACAATCCTTGCTTTCATAAGTCGATCAAAATGTTGTTTAAAGCAAATTTTGAGGTCTGATGCAATATTTGGAATTACAAATAAATTGGAACTTCCAGAAGAAGAGCTTAAGCTAATTGAAGCTGAGGCAGAGTCTAACGAACTTCCCAATTCATATTCAATAGTTTCAGATTCATTAGACACACTTTGTTGATCGAAATCAGCTCTTAAAATAACCACATAATGTTAGGCTAAATCATTTTGAAGAATTTCAATAAAAGTTTTGATTAATGTAAATTCAGACGAAATTCCACAAAAATTATTATGATGCAATTCCAGAGTTTTCTCAGCTTCACTAAGTTTATTTGTGATGGTATTAAGCAAAGCTAAAAATCCATTCGCCTCTAAAGAAAAGCTGTTATTACGTGCATTAAAATTTTTAATTATCGCAGTAAGTTTCTTAGTGAAACTAGCGTTATTTTTCCCAATCTCTATAGTAAAAGTATTATTAATTTCAGATACATGTGCTTTGATTTCATTAGCAATTTTCAAATCATGTGCGAAGAGATCATTGATCAATTTTAAATCATGTGCAATAAGCATATCAGCGACTTTTTTTTATTAATATATAAGAATAACCACATGATAACAATTCCCATGAATAAAGAAAATTTTTGGGAAACTATGTTGGAGCAACGAGTAAAAAAGAAGCAGGAAGAGTCAGAAATGGTATGTTTTCCGAAATGTTGATAAAAGAGAAAATGGACATGATTGGTTGAATTGATGCGTAGTAATTTTATTGAGAAGTGAGCTTATTGGTGGATTGAATCAAAGTTTTTTTTGCTTTTGATTTTTATAATATGCAATTTTCTTACGTAAATACATTGAAGAAAGCTTTATTTGATACTGTATGCCTACAACACATGAAAATGAGAATTTAACCCGATTTAATAAAAGTTATGTTGCTTTATTATGTGTATTTATCATAATTACATTTTTCATAATTACGTTGCTCATAGGTACCTAATTGTTAAAATAACAATATATGATGCGTTAACAGTGTGAAATCAGCATTATGAATACTAATAAGAAAAAGGTGGTCCCTATTCGTGCTTCATACAAATCTACTAACGCCTGTAAATGGAAATTTGTTTTATTATGTAGAATATATACCCCTTATATTTTATAGGATCAAGATCTGTAAATCAGTAGATTAAGAGGCGCAATTTCTATTCTTGTCTCATTCTAATAGGGACATTGGATTGACAAAATCCTTGCATGATACCAATTTAAAGATTCGTAATATATGCATTATGCCAGAACCTTCCAAAAAAAGTCAATCATCACCGGGTTAATTATTTATTAATTGATCTACTTCCCCATAGATTTGCAAAAATATGATGGTATTTCATGAGATTTTGGCCTTAACTTCGTTATTACAAAAATAGCATATATTAACCATTATTACGAAAATATCACATCTAAAAAAATAAAACCACTGAAATAGCATAGGGTGTAGTTAAATTACAGGAGAAGTACAGAGATATCATACTTACTGCGCAATGCTAATTTCTAAGCCACCCACGTGATTTTGGGCAAACTGAGTTCGCTGAAATTTTACTAAGAAAATTTTACATGACTTTGAGAGAACATCTTTTAGAAAATGATTATTTGACTGTGAGATTCCAAACCTTTATTTTTGTTAAGCAAATCTACCACTCCTTCTGTAATTGCCACTTGACGTAACATCGCAACTGATCCACGATTTAACCACCCTTTTTACCTTTCCCTATTCAAATAATAAAATCTGCTATGCGGTTATCTATTTTATTCCCATAATATTCCGTCTTAAAAATGAGTCCATCTTGACTGGATGCATCACGAAATGCCTTCATGCTAAAGAGTTCTCTTATTACGATGTGGTATGCTTTTTCTCTTGAGTCATTGCTTTATCTTTCGAGCTCAATGGAAAAGCAAATAAAGTTATCAATCCAAGACATACTTTTTTGATCATACACTAATACTTTCTAAACTTTATCAACTACAAAACCTTGGCGTATAAGTTCTCGTAATTCCGTATCTGTAAGACTTCTGGACTAGGTTTTACGGGCTGATGCTGAAGTTGTCGATGGTGTAGATTGAATATGTCTTTTATTCTTTTTACAAACTATACTCTCGACTTTAAAAAAGTGAATTCAAAATTTCGAAGAAGAGATAGCATTATAGATTGGGATATGTTTGTGTAATTAGGCTAGACCAATCCAATTATTTGTTTAACATAATATAAGTTAATTAAAAATAGAGGGGGAGATCAAAAATAATACATATTATAAAAAATTTTATTTTTTATTTAATGTTGTATAATCCAAATTTGTATTACAAAAAAATGATTTGATTATTTTTTATGACGTTTTGAGGAATGCCTATTAGTTTTAATTTCTACTCTAGTATAAAATTCTTTTTGATTATTCTGACATTCTTCACATAATGAATAAATTTGTTTAAAACATTCTTTTAAAGATTGAGGTGGTGTTACTAAACCTTCATTTTCTCCACAATAATAACAAATTAAATAATTTCCTAATTTACGATTTGAATAATACATTATTTTGATTAGTGAATCACAATTAATTCGTGTATGTACAAATATTATTTCTTTAAATAATGATCATCAGGAAAAATCAGTGCATCACAAGAGTATGAATATGATTCTAATGCCTGTTAATAATCTTCTTGTTCTTCATATGTCAAAGATTTATCACGATATACATAATGACGTTTTTTACAATATTCACAATTGATATAATCACAGATTTTTCCCACAACCAAGATAGATTTCGAAATAGGTTCTGTATTTGTTTGGGATTACATATATGTTGGTTTATACTCTTCAGTAGTTTCAGTTCCATAAACATTTTGAAAAGATGTATAATGATCTTTGTCTAAATTTTTTTTTTTAAAAAATTAATACTTAATTTTAAAATTATATATATAAAATAATAGATTACCTTGTGAAGGTATCAGATCTGAAAGAAAACTCAAATTATGAAATTCATGTAATGGAAGACGGATTGGTTCACAATATATACAGGAAGTATTGTTACATTTTTTTTATCTATTATATTATTTAAATTAAATTATGTTAAAAAAAATAAAATTTCAAAAATGTTATAATGCATACCTGAAAGCTGTAGGCACGTCAATGACAATGGGTATTCATAAATTTGATCAATGCAGGATGATGACGTATTTGTGTTTGTGTAGATTTTTCTATTCCTAAAGTTGAATCTATATTAAAAATGGACTATTTCAAAAGTAAAACAGTTAATAAACATAAAATTAATAAAAAATATTAATAGTTAATTCAAAGATTATGATAATAAACTTTATCTCAAATAATTCGGCAATACTTTCTTTACTTGCTGATTTAAGATATTGAAATTTCTTATTTTTTAGTAAGAGTCGTTCCATTCGCTTATTTAACATATCTTGGACATTTGCTATACTCTCCTTTAATTCAGATTCTAATCTACTAAATTCTTGAGCTTTTTTACGTATTTCGATTAAAGTATTTATCGTATGAAACAAATCCTCAGATTCAGAACTCATTTTATCACGTTTGAGTGCTACATCTTGAAGACCTAGATTCAAAATACTCATAATGCGTTCTGCTGGATTTGTCCAATTATGATTAGGTGCTGTACGAACTGCAATAAGCAAATCAAAATCTCCGCAAAGAAAAAGACAGATCAATGCAATTTGTACTGATCCATAATTATAACGATGATCTGGACCTCTATCAGTATAAAGGCACAAAATTGGTGGCATTATTTGATGTTTATATTGGATGTTAAGTGCTTCTAAAAATTCAGTTGAATGTCAAATAGCAGTACTTAGTTCAAAGACTGTATCTTTATAAGATACAAATACTTGACCATCATAAAACGATCCAGAAATGTCATTAGGAATTAATATAAAAAATGTAACAGATGGTGTTAAAGAAAACTTAGTAAAATCATGATCAGAAGCAGCCAAAATGCTATTTTGTGAAACTATAGAATGTCTATTTCGTATACCTGTAGAAACTTTAATATCTTCTCTAATGGGAACTTTATGTTTATCATCTGCAGATATTAAACAAGTCCATTTGTGATACTTAATACAAAATTCTCTAAGGTATCAGAAAAGTGCTACACAATAATATGTATCATCATTATTTTTCTGAAGCATTTGACCTTGCATCTTAAATTTCACGTTAAATCAGCCTTGTATAATATATTGATTGTGTTGTATTAGCATTTGTAAGACAAAACTGAAGGCGAATCCATTCAATCGATGGAATATTAATAGTAGGAGGAAGGAAAGTATTATATTTAATTTTTAGCCTTTCTATTATGATTTCACAAAGGTCACAAACTGATAAGGCTAATGGCATATATAAAACAGATTCATGACGCTATTTTTTCACTGCAAGCAAGTTCTATTAAATGAATGCTATTATATTAATATAATAAAATATCAATGTAAATTGTAATAAAGAAAAATAAATATAAATCTTGATACCTGCTCATTAAAATAAGCATCCATTTCATCCCAGAATTCATTAAATTTTGTTCTATTAAATCCATTGTTCGCTCGCAAATCAAATATAATATCAGAATCTGCTAAAGTCAGCATTAATCGTAGTCTTTCATCTACATCATGAGATATAGCATTTGATGCTATAGAAGCATCACCGGTAAGATCAAAATAAAGCATTCTTAATACTGCCGGTGAGACTTTCTTGATATAGGAATACTAAAAGTTATAGATAGTAATTAAAAAATAATATAATTATATTCATTTAAATATTAGTAATATAGTTATTACCTTGTTTAATATATTTTTTCGCATTTGTCATGTAAAATAATGAGGTAATTCTTCATGAAACCTAGCTAGCATGTGTGCCTTCATAGTTTCACTTTGTTCATCATCAAATACTTCAGTTTCTGAAATTTTCCATATATAATTAACGGTTCCTAAATAGTTACCTTGATGATACTTAAAAATTGAATTATCATTAATAATTTTTATATAAACCTTTAGTTAATATATAAAGCACTAACCTATATATGCCTATTGGAAATGTAAGTTGTAATTCTTTTATAAATCTATGTTATTTCATAATATCAGTTGGAAGCAATGTTGGACATTTACCTAATTGGACATATAAACTTGTATATGTCTAATTGAACATTATATATGTCCAAATCTAACACTGGTTGGAAGGTAAGGTTAAATATCAATATATTCATATATTGACTTTTTAAGTAAAGTATTATTTAATTGAATATAATTTTCGTTAAGACTATCCCATTCACAGGTAGCAATTCGATATATAGTACTGCTATTTTTAGGATTACGGGCACTTTTATCACTATTATGAAGCCTATTCATACTAGCATTAGTTGTAACTAAATATTCTGAATACTTTCTTAGGATTTCAATTAAAGAAAAAATAGCGGGCATTACTTGATTCCAAAGGTTATTGCTTGCTCATGGTTGACTAATGGATAATTCAAGAGAACTTGAAAGATGCGAGAGTTTTTGTTGTGATAATAGATCCTTTCTATGGTGACCAGTATGGTAGAACTTGTTATATATTTGGCCATTTGTATAAGTCTTTAGCAGTGTAAAAAAAACTGGTAGGTGATATGAACGTGCACGTAATGTAGAAAAGTGTGGATCAATATACCAAAGGGCATTTGTGAGACGATTTACAAAGTCTTTTTTAATTGTATCATGTGAGCCACCTGTTCAGCTGACTTTCCGGTCTTCAAAAAGTTCAATAATTTCATTATAAAGACGATTACAATTATATATGTTGGGGAAGTAAAGGTCGACTTGAATTTTCCATTAAAATGTTAAAAGCATTTGGCCTTTTTTGAGTTGACATTAATGTATCTGATGTATTTATATTTGTCTCAGAAATAAGACAAAATTTAACTTACAAAAATTCCAAAACCTCCAACATTTTTAGGTTATCATTTAATCTATTATCAACTTCACGTCAACTTTCAGACTTTTCTCTTCTAACAAAAACTTGCATCTCTCTATTATTATATTATCCTGCTGTAACAGCATCAAAATGGTCACAAAACTTATTAGCTGTAGATTCTATGCTCACTACACGTTCAGAAATAATACACTTGATACTTTTATTAACTTGTACCAAAAGATAGAGCATGTTTATGAACTGGTCCTGTCTACGCAAAAAATCACAAAAAATAGCAAAAAAATACTGATCCAGAAATCTATTTATCCATGAACAGAAAGATAATCCATTAATTCCATTATAATATTTCAAGTAAATTTGTTATCAAATTGGCCTATCCAACTTTATCTTGGTAGTTTTGGAATCAAACCCGGTTGATTTAAGTCTTTTTTTCATTTGCTTTATCTATTTAGTAAATAAAATTCACAAATAATTTATAAAAAATGTGAAGGCTTCGGAAAAAAGAAGTAAAATATTTGAAAATTTTAAAATTGAATTCCAGCAAAGATAATAAATGTTAAAAAAACTCATAGCCGATGATGAAAAAGAAATTTTCAGAGAAACCTAAGCATTTATTGTATTAGATATCAAACTAATATTGCCGAGGCAATAAAGTTTTAATAGAAAATGTAATTACAAAAAAAAATTGAAAAATCCTCCAAGTGTAAAAATAAGAGGAAATGCTGGTAAAAAAAAAAATTTTTTTTTAATTATTATATTATAGAGCCCATGGATTCGAGCATTTGCATAATTTTGCATTTATACACTATAATTTCGCATAACACATGCATCGCACTTTTGAGGCAATTTTATCATTTTTTGCATATTTCACGTGACCTTAATTGTATTTTATTGTATTTACCATTTAAGGAATAAATCTTAATCGATCATCTGCATCTTTTTTTTTACAAAATGGTTACGGCATCTGAGCGATTATCGAAAGATTCAAATTTTCAAATACATTTTCGTCTAGAAAATAAAAAATTATACTGTAAATTTTGCAATCATGTAGTTAAACATGAACGCAAGTCTGTTGTAGAAGCTCATATAAACTCACCAACTCATTTAAAAAGGAAAAATGGTGTTGAAGCTTTACAAACAACCATACCAAGTATTTATCAAATTAGATCAGAAAAACAAGAAATTAATGTACATCTTGTTGAAGCATTTACCAAAGCTGATATTCCACTTGAAAAAATCGAGAAACTTAAACCTTTTTTTTTAAACTATTGCAACAATGGTAAGATTTTTTATCTACAGTATATTTGTTTTTTAGTTTTAAATATTTATATTAACATTAATAATTAAAAATTAAAGGAGGAGCTGTTGTTAATGCAAACCAATTACGCGAAAGATATCTTCCAGCTGTTTTTGAATCAGCAAAAAATAAGTTAATGAATGAGTTATCTAATCATAGAATTTCTGTAACTATGGATGAAACAA